>JACEIK010001063.1:283107-309449 GCA_018107945.1 Datura stramonium
TTTTTTAAAAATAAATAATTTTCTCGATGAATATACCTAAACTAAAAATAGCAGTTATTTCGAAACGGAAGGAATAATTGTAGTTAAATTGACTTCCTCTGTTATTTTTAGGAGGATTGCGTTCTCCTGCCAAGAAAAATAAAAAAAAAAGTTGTTTCATTGCCTTGTTCTTTTCATAAATAAAGGGGAAAGTGAACCAAACCAACAAAAACCCTTGAACGGCGCCAGCTTTCATCGGATTTCTTCCTTCTGAGTGCAGCCGCCGCCTCTGCCGCCGTAGATACACGTAATTTCTCCGCTCTGTATCTTTTAATTTGAATAGTTCTTAGACGTTACATTCAATTAGTTGAGTTGATATTTATTTTTTAATTTTCCTTCTGCTGATACATAATAGAAAAGCTGAGTTGGTATTTAGTTTTGCTCCGATTTGATTTTTTCTTTGGGAAGTTTTTATATGGGGTTTATATGGGTATTGGGTATCTGTAAGTGGATGTGTTTGTCACTTTCTTTTCAATACCCGGAACTTAGATGAAAGTTGTGCTTAATATATGATTTTAGTTGAGTGATTTTTTTTTTTTTTTTTTTTGGAACTGTAAGTAATCTTTATGTTCTAACATTTAGATTTTTGATTATTGTGCTTAAGATATGATTTTAAGTGATTTGCTTTCTTTTATTGGAAGTGTAAGTAAAAAAGAATTTTTTTTAACTTTATGCTTCTGACATTTACATTTTGATTACTGTGCAGCATATTGTTTTCTTCTTTTGATTGACATTATCTTCTTAAAATTTATTTTGGGAATTCCAAAACCTTTTCATCGTCAACTCATGTGCTCAGATTACGTATCAAGTACTATTATTCAGCAAACTACTCTCTTTTTGCTCTCTCCGTATTTGTACTATGCATCCGAAATTGGTGTGATGATTGAAGTTGGAACACAATCTTTTGGACCTTCCCCTCGCACATTATCTTCTCAATTGCTAGGTTTACATCCTTACCTTTGGACCTAAGTTCCATATTTAGAACATATGCTAACTGATCCTTATCTGTTATTCATGTGCAAATTGATAGAGTGATATGATTGTTAGAAAAAGAAAAGATAGGAAATATACAGCCCTTCCCTATGGGATTGTGGGAAATGTACATCCCTTTCCTGTGGGATTGAGGAAATTATAATCTTTTCCTATGGGTTTGTAGGAAATTTGTATCCCTTTCAGTTTCCTATGGGATTATAGGAAATTCATATCCCTTTCCTATGGGATTTTACCTTTTTATTATTTAATCTAGTGACCACCGAAACAACATTGCTTTCAATTTTCTATGACGAAAAATCAGCACCTCTGTATTGGATATAGATTGAGAGTTTTCAAGAAAGAAATTTATGTTATCACATAAGCTTTTTAATTTAACAATGAGCTCGTCTTTCTTTTGCTTTAGTGTTTTTATTTGCAACAAAAGCTATTGAATAGAAAACCAGTTTTTGCTAGAGAAGTTTTGTGTGTGTCTTCAATATAATTTTTCTGTCTGTCTTGTTCATGCATTTTGTAGTAATAATTTCTGTTAAAACTGGCAACCACCGCGCTCGAGGGGTGGGAGCTTTGGTTAAGGAAGCTGGGGAAAGTTTCTTGTTACAAAGATGACATATTGAATTTCTTGTCTGATACGTTCAGTGTTCAGAGAATTAGCTGTAACTAGGAGTTCTACCAAATTCTTTACCATAATAATTCTTTCCTTTTTTTTTTTTGAATTTTTGAATCTAGTAGCACAAAGATGACTCTATCAGAGGAGGAGCTCTCAAAACTTTTCAGAGTTCGGAGGACACTGATGGAAATGTTGTCCGATAGGGGCTACCTTGTTGGAGATTTTGAGATAAATATGTCAAAACATCAGTTCCTTCAGAAGTATGGCGAGAACATGAAGAGAGAAGACCTTGTAATTCAGAAAGCCAAACGTAATAACAGTGCTGATCAGGTGTGTTCTTTTAATTTCCTTTCTTGCATCATTTGAATTATGGTTTCTGTCAGTTTATTTGCACTGCTTTCTTGCCTAAGGATTGTAATATTTCCTTAATCCCCCCTAAACAAGGTTTTATAGCTTAACTTACTCCTTTTCTGCTAGTATGTCATTGCAATATGCCACTTCATCAATTTCAGTGTATACCTGAGGATTTCATAATTATTTGCAATCAGTGTCTCAGCCATTTCCTTTGATTCCAGATATATGTTTTCTTTCCAGAGGAGCCAAAGGTTGGTGTTAAGACAATGAAAACTTATACAGAGCGCATGAAAAAAGAGGATGTCTTCCAAGCAATCCTGATTGTACAACAAAATTTGACTCCCTTTGCTCGTACTTGCATAAGTGAAATATCTACAAAGTTCCACTTGGAGGTTTTCCAGGTGACTACTGTACTATTTCTACTATTAGCTTGTTATTACTACTTGAATGAAGGAGTGAAATTGTTATGAAATAGCTGAGAAGCTTAGTTTATTCCTAGTTTTGTGATCATTTTATTTGGTGCCTTTGTTATTTGTTTTTTTCGAATTTTGTCTGACTACTATTCTTGAGCACTTAACACTACTCAAGTAGCAGGACCACCAAAATCAGAGACAGTATGTTGTTACTGTTGGGAAAATAATAATCCCATGCATAAATACTATCCACATTAAGTAGCAAGAATAAGAGAGTAACAACAACACCAAATCTTTTAATGTGGAGAACATATAATACTCGAGCAGAGCAATATAATGACACTTATTCCAACTTGGTAGTGTCAAAAGACTACTTTCTTTGTTTCACAACTCACTACATTATTACTCCCGCTCTATTTTCTCACAAGCTATAAATAATCTTGGATTACTCTCTCTACTCTCTTTGTTTTGGTGTGTTGAATGAAAAATCAAAGACTCCTATTTAGGAAGTTGTGGCTGCCCATTCCACTAATCAAATTGATTAGTTAATTTACAACCATCCACTTTGGCCACTTAGCCTTCTTTTTATTTGTTTTATTTCTTAGTGCTAAGCCCACAACTCTCCCCCTTAATTTTGATTTTTCTTTTTCATTCCAACTCTTAATCTCAATTACTCGAAATCTTCTAACTTGAGAGGCTTGGTAAGATATTTGCAACTTGATCATGAGATTTCATATATTTGAACTCTACCTCCTTCTTGACAATGCGTTCTAACATTTTCTAATAAAGTGATACCTTGTGTTTATATGCTTGCTGCGATCATGATACACTGAATGGCTTCTCTGCAAGTGCCTGTGTGTATTTGTTGTCAATACAAATCTCTGAGCTCCACTTTGTGGCAAATTGAGCTCCTTCAACAATCCTCTCAACCAAATAGCATGACACATACATGGTGGAATTTTTTTTGAAACCGGTAACTTTAACATGTACATGATGTTGTTCCAATGTATTCGGCTTCACAAGTCAAGAGGGTAACAATTGATTATTTCCTTGAAATCCAAGAAATAACACAATCACCCAGGAAAAACACGAAACTAGTTGT
Organism: Datura stramonium; assembly: GCA_018107945.1. Taxonomy (NCBI): domain Eukaryota; kingdom Viridiplantae; phylum Streptophyta; class Magnoliopsida; order Solanales; family Solanaceae; genus Datura; species Datura stramonium. The sequence goes on from JACEIK010001063.1 coordinate 286,616, forward strand.
GCTTTTTCTATCATCAATATTTCCTGCATAGGTCACTATCACAAAATTCCACAAGGTTAAGGTCATTAGAAGAAGAATAAAACAACCCAAGGTCTATTGTACCTTTTAGGTAATGAAGAATTCTTTTAGCGACCTTCAAGTGTGTGGAGGTAGGAGCTTACATGAAGTGACTTACTATTCCAACTGCAAAGAGTATATCTGGTGTTGTCCAAGTCAAGTACCTTAAGCTTCCCACGAGAATTTTTAAAAATGTGGACTCCACCTTTTCTCCATCATCAAATTTTGACAATTTCGTTCCACTCTCCATTGATATGTTCATGGGGTTGCAAGCGAGCATGTTAAATTTCTTCAAGTTCTCCTTTGTATAGCTTTCTTGAGATATGAAGATGCCTTCCTCCATTTGCTTCACTTCTGGGCTCAAGTAATATGAGATAAGCCCTATGTCCGTCATCTCGAACTCAGGGGACACAACTTTCTTGAAAGTTTTAAACAAACTTGGGTTATTACCTATCAAAATAAGATCATCAAAAGACAGACGAGTAGAATATCTTCATTAGTATGATCTTTAATATGAAGAGCATATTTATGGAGACAACGAGTAAACCCATTGTCTTGAAAATATTTGTCAATGCGACTATTCCACGCTGGTGGAGCTTGCTTCAATCCATATAAAACTTTTTTTTTAGCCTCGACACATTATCTTCATGATTGACCACAAAGTCCAATGGTTGCCAACATAGACTCCTCCTTCAAGATATCCATGCAAAATTCCAATTTGACAACTAGTTGATGGATTTTCCATTTCATATGTGCTGCCAAAGAGATCAGCAGATGGATCGTCTCCATGCGAGCAATATGTGCATAGACTTTCTCATAGTTAATCCATGCATTTGCTTATAGCCTTTAGCCACAAGTCTTGCCTTTGTATCTCTCCACCTCGCTATGAGTATTCTTCTTTGTCTTGTATACCCATTTGACTCCAATTGCTTAATGACCCTTGGAGGAGTTGTTAACTCCCAAGTGTTGTTCTTTTTCATTGCTGTGATCTTCTCCTCTATAGCTGGTCTCCACCTTTTGTCTGTAACAAATTCGTCGCCATCAGTCATCTAGCAATTAGAGTCAAATGGGTATACAAGGGCAAAGAAGAATGCTCATGGAGAGGTGGAGAGATACAATTCAAGACTTGTGGCTAAAGGCTATAAGCAAAGGCATGGTATCGACTATTGAGAAAGTCTATGCACCTGTTGCTTGCATGGAGACGATCCTTTTGCTGATCTAATCGAAAATCCATCAACTAGATGTCAAGTCGACATTCTTGAATAGAGATCTTGAAAAGGAAATCTATGTTGAGCAATCATCGGGCTTTAGTCTTTTGACTGGAATCATCAATGAAGAGCAAGAAGTATGTACTTTTCCAAAAGAAGGTGGATTGATTGGCCCACACACACCAGTATGAACAACTTGAAGTGGATTGGTTGCTTTTGGTGTGGCTTCCTTCAGAAAACTCCTCCTGGCATGTTTTTCAAGAAGAAAGCTTCACACAACTTATTGGGGTGATTAGTTTCCAAAAGAAAAAAACTGATTGGAGTGTTTAATTGAAGGAATTTCATGTATCATGTTCTTTTCTCCCATTGATTTGCGTGCTCCAAAATTCAAGTGCCCAAAATCCCATGTGCAAGCAACATGATTCATCTTGCATATTAGCCTTCAAACACTTAGCATCAATGGTCTTAAGATTCAAAATGAACAAACTATTCTTTGCCATATGCACTTTAGCAAATAAATTGCCACTTGAATCTCTAAGCCAAAAATGCGTATTTTTCATATGAATGTCTTATCTTTTTTCAAGAAGTTCAGCCCAAACTCAAAATATTATATTTTAATTTTTGCACATAGTAAACATCGTTAATCAATTTGTGGCCACCATCTTTACACGATATTAGAATCGTACATGTCCCTTCAAATTGAATTTTTGAGGTATCTCCAAAAGACAAATTACCTCTCATCGTTTTCTTAATCTTCACAAACTCGTCTTTGTATCCACACATATGATTGCTTGCTCCGTTGTCCAAATACCATGAGCTACAATTATCTTTGTCTTCTTCCTTGAGTGCCAACTACAATGTTGACTCATCTTCTTCTTTCTTGTTCTCAACAAGGTTAGCTTTCTCTTCAACATTACTACTACATTCCCAAGAGTAATGACCAAATTTATGACAATTATAACACTCGTTTTTAATATTTATAATACATTTTTTAATATTTGTCGTACATTCCTTTCATTCATCTCTTGAAAGTAACCACGTCCTCTTTGTCCACAACCTCTAAGTGTTTGATGCTTTTATCATCATTGTTGAGTTGTTACCATATATTCTGCCTCGGCCTCTTCCTTGTCCATTTCCTCTATAACTCTTTTCACCTTCATAATATTTAAAGGATGTCTTGGTTTTAAGAAGTTTCTCCCATGGCACTTCTTGTCTCCTTTTGGTCTTTTCTTCATGAGCTTGTAACGAACCTTCCAATTGTTCCACAGTCATAGAGTTTATATCTTTAGACTCCTCGATAACACACACCACATAATCAAATTTAGGTGTTAAAGAACGAATGATTTTTATACCACATGAACATTGTCTACTTTCTTCCCGTCTCTTTTTTAATTTTTTCACAACAGCCATCACTCTTGAACATAAATCCGAAACAGATTCGGATTCTTTTATTTTAAAACTTCAAAATCAACCGTTTTGAGTTAGCTTTACCTGGTAATGGGCATGCCTCCACTTTGGCCATTTTAACTTTCTTTTTGTTTGTTTTATTTCTTAGTGCTAAGACCAATGTTATGATACCATTTACATTTGGGTAAATGGGCTATTTTTGTATCAAAATGGCATAGTGATGGTGCCACTTCATACCCTGGATATATCATGTGTTGTGAACAGGAAGCTTGCCCTTTGGGATTTCTCGTAATCAGTGTGTTCTTATTCTTTGGCGTGGGAGGGGGAGCGGGGACACTTCAGTCATTTGTTTCATTGAATAATGTTTGAAATTCATTAGGCTTCCAATTTGCTGTTGTGTTGCATGGCTAATGTTATTGTAATAGAAATCTGTGGTCTGGTATGCTAAAAGTGGTGGTAGCTCATTATGAGAAAGATATCATTGAACCTGAATGGTTAATATGATTAAAATGTAGGATCAGATTATGTAATATATTTCTGAATTGCATATGGTTGATGCATGTGTGTCCTAACTTGGAAAATTTTATACCTAAGATACCCTACTTCCAAACATTGATATCCGGAGTTTCATCAGATCAAGATCTATGTTAAAACAAGTGTCTTTTGTGACTAGTTCTTAATAGAGTTTGTCTGATCACTTTCTAGATATTGCTTAGGACCAATGGATCAAATAAGGGTAATTTTTCAATTAGTGTGGAGGGGGGATAATTGGTGTCTATACCACCAAGCGTCAAAGCTGAAAACAACGGATTTCTTGGATAACAATAACAACATACCCGGTGTAAATAAGAAAGTCTGGGGAGAGTTGTGTGTACGTTGTCTATCCCTACCTTGTGAAGATAGAGAGATTGGTTCCGATAGACCCTCTGCTCAAGTAAAGCATCACAAAGAAATGTAAAGAAAATATAGCAGCAGAGAAGCCATGTGGAAAACATGAACAAGAGAGCAGTAGCTACAACAAATAATACAGACAGCATAGCAAAAGAAATAACAGGTATACTAAAATCGAAATCGAAGAATAAGATAGTAGGAGAGTAATAATAACAACACCAATAAGTAAACTAGACAAGCTTGACTACCTACTAACCTTCTACCTTAATCCTTGTTCTCCATATCTCTAATATTTTTATTTTTGAAAAAAGATACTTCTAGCTATTAGTCTCCAATTCCAGCGGACTTTGTATCTGTTTACATGTCCTTTCCATTTAATGATATTTTGAAGTTTCAGAAGGATAGATGTTCAAATTCTCTAGAATTAGAATAAAAGTGCAAAGACCAATTGTCAAGTTTAAGAATCTACTTCCTACTATGTGCAAGCATATCCAAAATGCCTGGCTGCCAAGTCTGCGCCCGTGGAAAGGAGAGGTAGTTCAGGGATGAGACTGATCAGAGCTGCCTAGCCCTCCTCAACAGATAGCTCATTTAGCGAATTCCAACTCAAAACTAAAATGATAGTAGAATCCAAAGCCCTTGTTCAAGTATGTGAGGAAATAAACTAGCCTATATGCCATTATGGATGAAACCATCCTAGACAACCTGTACTTGACTTTATAAGCCACAAGACAGTTGCTTAAGACTATTGTACATTTTAAAGGTTATTTGGTAGTCCTATAGGGGTGACACTTCCGTTATATGTTTGATTTGGGAAATTGGGGAGCTCGCTTAGCTTCTAATATGCACATTTAGATGTTTAGTTGCTTTGTGTGTTTGATGGTTATCTATTATCTTAGGATGCTTAATCATCAGGATCTATGTGTTAACGTTTCAGGAGGCAGAAATGTTGGTAAACATAAAAAATCATGTTCTAATTCCCGAGCACCAGCCGCTTACTCCTGAAGAAAAGAAGACCTTGTTGGAAAGATATACTGTGAAAGAAACACAGGTTCGTATTTGTAATACTATTGTACTTTGCTAAACTTTTCACCTCATATAGTACACTAAAGCAGGAGACACATTTTGTTTGCATAATGTTGAAGGCATTTTTAGAGCTTGTGGTGGTTAAGACTGAAAGAATGAACTAAATAGAAGTAACTTATTGATTTAATGGCTTTGTATTCCCTTTCAATCCATTGGGAATGAGTTTATTGGAAGGTATAATTGGAGGCAGAAAAAAAAAGACAAAGCAGCATGCTTCATGATAAGTGTTAAAGCTGAAACCATTTTGTTCCCTCGGCAGTATAGAAAAATTGAACCAGTTTTTTTTCCTGTCTTATTTTATGTGAAAGATCGTTGAAAGTTGAAACCTTGTATCAAAATAGCTGTTTGTCTATGTTAATGCATTCTACAGTTGGGCTTCTTTTAGAATTGGGATTTGGCTGAGGGGAATCTTTATAAGGAACTAGCGTCCTGTGGAGAGGCTCGCACAGATATATCAACGGAACAATTCAGTTTCCAATTGGATAAGTTGAAAGGGGGCTTTGATGAACCTAATGTTAATTGTTAATAGCTTTCATGGAAAAACTACCTGCCTGCATTATTCTTCATCACTGTCATGGCCTTGTTATCTTTTGTGTTGTCCTTTAGGCTGATCATTTTGTTCCCATTGATCATCTTGTTTTCCTTGCCATTGATTTTAATTATGCTATTTACATAGGCACGCTTGATTACCATCATCAATTTTCCATCCTAATTTTAATATTTTCGTCTGCTGAAACAGCTTCCGCGGATTCAGATCACCGACCCGATTGCTAGATATTATGGGCTGAAACGTGGCCAAGTCGTGAAAATCATTAGACCAAGTGAGACTGCAGGCCGTTATGTTACTTATCGATATGTGGTTTGAACTAGTTTTTGTTGTTTTCACCAGCTGAAATGTAAGAAGATGACAGAACAGTCTTGTAGTGTAACTGTTTGTTATTTGCCTTTTCTTTTCTCTCCCCCAAAAGAGCGATTGAGAATCTCGATAACTTTGTGTTTTCTCTGCTCTTTCTTACCATGTAAAAGCAGTGGCACTTTACGTTCTCGAACCTATAACCATCTTCTGCTAAACTTATTATTATTTTTTTCCCTGCTGCTTTTCCTGATTGCTAGTGTTGTGATGAAATTATTTCTCCCACCAGTTTTTACTTTATGTATAATAATATACCAAACTTGCACTCCTTCTGTCCGTTTTTACTTTTATTTTTTTATATTAACAAAATAGATGTTCACTTTTACTTGTTCAGTTTCATAAATCAAAAGATAATTTGTCATTTATATCCATTTTACTCTTATTGTTAAGTACTGGTTATTTTCAATTCATTTTTCAATGAGAAATGATTTATAATAATTAGAGGTGGTATGGTAAATTTATCATTTTATTTATTGATTTCTAAGGATTATGTCAAGTTAAACATGAACGGGTATAGATGGACGGAAGGAATATTTATTATGGACTTATGGACAATCATCAACACATTAAATCAATCATTTGGCAAGTAATTAAGCATAAAAAGAGTCTAAACATGATAAATTGTGGGTGCTAAGCTTTTGTAATACTTTATAAATATAGAATATGCAAACTAAAATCACTAATTTAATTGTCTTCCAATTCGATGTCCTCCATTTTTGGTCGATTTCAACAAGAAATGTAATAATCAAGATCAATTAGTTATAAAATTTGGATTCTTCTTTTGTACTAAAAACAAATAAATATGAGTATAATAATGATATATTTAGTGTAATTTCATAAGTGAGATTGAGGAGGATAGTGTGTACGCAGTCTTATACCTACCTTGTGAAGATAGAGAGATTGTTTCTGATAGACCCTTGACTCAAGTAAAACATATAAAAAATAATTAGTGTGTAAAATAAATTCAGTAATGAAGAAGTCATACCGAAATAAATGTAAAAGAGAGCAACAACAACAATAAATAATACAATAATTAAAGTAAAAAAAAATAATATGCAACACCAAAATTAAAAATTAAAATAATAAAAAATAACAGTAACAATAATGGAAAAAAAACGTCATTACTTTATATATTTAGTAAAAATTAAATCTAAAAATGATAACTTTGTAGGATATCAATTGTATACACATTGTAATGCATACAACTAATTAGATAGAATGCATGTTATTCAATCAAGTAAAATGTGAAAAATTTATATGTAAATACAACAACAATAACGTATTCAGTAATTTCATAAAGTGAGGTATGGAGAGGGTGGAGTATATACAAACCTTATCTCCACCTCAGAGGTAGAAAGGTTGTTCCTAATAGACTCTCGGCACAAAAATAACAAAATCAAAGCAATCCAAAGAAAAAAATAACGGTCAAAACATGTCATACATCATCTGAAATTAAAATACAATGATACACAAAGTTCAAGAAACAATAGATAATATTAGAAATCAAAGTAGAAGATACTATAAGAGTAATATTACGACTACTAGTACATACGGATTTACTAAACAACGCACTACTCCCTGCTAACCTACTACCCTGATACGTGTCCTTGTGCCTCCTATCTAGAACCATGTCCTTGGTAAGTTGCAGCTGCGTCATGTCCTTTCTAATCACGTCTCTCCAATGCCTCTTCACCTTACCTCTACCTCTCATGAAACCATTCCTCCGCAAACTCTCACACCTACGCACTTGGGCCTACAGGCATTTCCTCTTCACATATCCGAATCATCTAAACCTTACTTCCCGCATCTTGTCCTTTACCGTGGCCACTCCTATCTTATCCCGGATATCTTCGTTTCTAATCTTATTTCTCCTAATATACCCATACATTCATTGCAAATTTGCAACTCCTTATTTTCGCAACTTTCATCTTATGGATATGAGAGTTCTTGACCGGCCAACACTTTGCCCCATACAACATAGTAGGTCTGACCACTACTCTGTAAAACTTGGCTTTAAGTTTTGGTGGCATGCACCTTCTTATCACACAGGACTCTAGATGTGAGCTTCCATTTCATCCATTCTGCATTAATACAGTGAGTGACATCCTCGTCAATTTCCCCATTTCCTTAAATAATAGACCGAACATATTTGAATTTTTTTTTCTTTAAAATAACTTGTGCACTCAGCCTCACTACCACGTCAACCCCATGCATCACCTCATTGAATTTGCACTCTAAATATATGATAGGTATTCAAATAACAAATACTTTCCCGGATAAATGTTTACATCAAATCTTATAAATTTCCTCTAGTTAAGTATACCAACTTCTTGCATTAGGATTTTATTATGTTAAATTGCTAGCAAATGGAACATCGAGGTTTAAACTTAGCACATTAGAGAGAATAATTTATGATTTGGAAAGAGCAAAGCAATAGATTTATTTTATTTCATTAATGAAGAGGACTTGGTATACTTATCAAACGTTAATATGGGCCCCGCCATAGAGTTGAAATTCCAAAGTTTTATTGATGAATAATATTAAAGGTCTTATTCTTGCCTTTTCAAAATTACGTTTTGTGACTTTTTTTTTCCTCGTCTGATATTCGATATTCATATTAAAATTTGATTAAATTTAAATTTATATTAAAAAATTTTATATTAAAAGTAAAATATTTCCTGACAAAAGTAATTTCGTATAATCTCAGACCTTTGGTAAAAGGATGAAAGAGTACTTGGTATAATTAAGTGATGGATGAGGTTAAAAGTTGCTTTTAAGTTATTTTCAACTTTTTAAAGTGTTTGATAAAATTCTATATTGAAGGTAAAATATTTTCCGATAAAAGTAATTTCATACCTAAATCTCAAACATCGGATATTTGATTAAAGGACGAACGATTACTTGATATAATTAAGTAACGGATGACAGAAGTAGAGCCTGTTTGGACGAGCTTAAAAAATGTTTTTAAGTTTTTGTCAACTTTTTGAAACGTCTGGCAAAATTGAGTGCTTTTAAGTCAAATATAATAATTGTAATTGTTCTAACTTATTGCTTTTGATTTATTTTAACCTAATAACTGNAAGAACTTTGCAAATTCTAGACTTCATTACCATTATTTTTTTTCCAAAACTCTATACATCAATTTTTTTCACAAGTAATTCTCATCATATAAAAAATATTTTCATTATTTTTTTATTTCTTTTACGTGATTTTTCTTTCTCTTTTTCTCATGTCACTTTCTTTCAAAGAGGTAATTTTCATCACTTAGTAGCTCCCATTGGTCACCACTACACTTGACCATCCTTTTTCTTCATATTTAATATTTTTATCATAGCCTATGCTACAATGCTCAAGGAAGCATGGTGCAAAGCTAGGGATTCAACAGAAAGAGCAAGGCAAATATACTATTAACAAATGAAAGGCTACAGACTCAACGGGCTAACTAGTGGTAACAATGTCTGAACAAGATAAATTTTACAAGACAAATCAAGAAAAATATATTATCATCTTCTAAACAGAACAATACTTATTATGCAAAGCAAGTTCTAGACTAGGATGTGAAACATGGAATATAAAAAAATATCCACATATCTCATGGCAAAAGTCTCAATTAAGATAGATTAGTATAATCTAAGATAGAAAGAGTCATAAATAATAATAATAAAATAAGAAAGACCTATATATAGAGTCTCTATCATGAGTATAGGTGTCAGAAAAATCTGTTATTTTATATCACTCTCAAGCATTCATAGGAAAGTGTTACTCAAGCTTACACCTAAATTTCTAGTATCAAAAGTCAAACATGTTTTTTCTTTTCTCTACTTTACTAATCTTAAAAAATTTCAAATTAAAAATAAAATTTACAAAAAAAATATTTTTAAAATCTAATGAATATAGTTCCCTCAAGACAATCGTCTTTCATCCATTGTTGGAAAAAGTCTCTACCTATGACTAAAAGAAAAACTATTACTTGATTGAAGCTACATTTGTAAGAAAAGAATCGATGCATAAAAAATAACTGAGAGGGATTATTAACAACCTGATAAAGTAGAACATAAAAGAAGCCAAGCAATCCCCCCCTCCCCCCCTCCCCCATGCACTTAAAATTATGCATTGTTCTCTGTGCTCATGGGGTACTTAGATTTCTCACAACAAGACATGATTTTTCATTTGGACACCCCACTCTTAGTTCTAACTCAGTAGCTCGCTTTTGCATACTTTTAATGACTTTTCTTCCATTCTCAAACTCTTACAAGGACCAAAAAAACTACATGATGATGATGATGATGATGATGATGATGATGATGATGATAACAATAATAATATAAAGATACATAAATAGTTAACATTGCGGAACGATGCCATCAACTCTTTCATTCCCCTCGAACTTATGGATTGCACCCAGCCTTTTCTTCAAGCTTTATTCTATGCTCCAAGGGTGGAAGTATAAATATAATTGGGCCAAGTGATCAATAAAGTCCTTAGCACTTCAAGGCCTTCAGACAAGGTATGTAATTTTGTCATTCTGGCACAACAAATTTAAGAATATAACCACTTTTTTTCATCCTATGACTCCTCTACAAGTCTGGATGGTTTAATTTTCATGTCATCATAAAAAAAAAATAATGTCAAAAAATGATTATAATAAGGTCCAATGCGCTTCAAACCCAAAATTATTTTATTATTAACATCCTCCCCATTGTGCACTTCCTCAACCTTTGCATCATCAATAATATTTTGGTTGAATGTTTGAAGCTCTTATTTCTTCTCCACAAGTTGGCTAGTATCCATGACAAGTTATGGTTGGACATCATACGTCTCAACCTTTTTTTCTATTGTACCTACATGTCATGGATATTTGAGCCAAATTGGTCTATCTCTTGTTTGAGCCTGATTTTTTTTCATTCGTTGTTTAGCCATGTCTATAAAACCAGCACGGAGAAATTCATAAAATTGTATTGGTTGAGCTTGTTCCATTAGCTAGGATTGGCTCACTATCTGCTTCTTCAAAATTATCTTTATGTAGGAACTCTCTCTTTTATTTTGTTTGAGGTTCGTCTATGATATTAGCGAAAACCGTATCTTGCAGATTATTACAAGTTTCAACCTTAATCTGCATCTCTATAAGTTTGGTCTTAAGATTTTCTTTGGATTTCTCATATTCCACAGTCTACTTAGATAAATACTTCATCATATCAATAAGCTATGCATCATGTTTTGAATCCTCCACTTTATTACTCCTGTAAACATCACAAACAATAGAAGAATAATCATAATAGAGGCTCCGGGAAGAAGAATAGGAGTTAGGAAAACCATTCCAATGGTTTTCTTGACCACCAGATATGTTACAAATATTTCACTCAAAGGATTGGGGAGGTGCACACAATTTGTTCCCATGAATATTATGACAATTTATATTCATGTGAGGTCCTCCAAAATACCTACAAGAATTATCAATATATGCATACCCATCATTCAATCAATTTATATTCCAAGATGCCATGTCAAAAAGGATAGACCAATTCTAATAATACATACACAGACACGCAAACACACAAAAAAAATAACAACAAAAAAAACATAAATAGATTTAAAAAAAAAGGTCTAATTTAGACAAATAGTTAATTTCAAAGCCCCCCTATAATGAATCCAAAAACTTTATCCATCCAACCACATGCACAAGTGCACACAATCATACAAGTAATATAGGACAAATATCATACCTGAGAAGACATATTAGTAAAGTATTTAATAAATTAAACTAATTTTAATTATTTATTCAAGATATAAAACCTAAACATAAATTTATGATTAACTAAACTAAAATAATAAGAAAATAACTAATGAATAATTAGCCAAACGAAGACCAAATTTTTACGTAATTGATGAAGGGCGTATTCACGCACTTCTTAGCCATATTTTGCCCATGCTTTACTATATTTTGAAAACCAAATGTGTGTGTTTGCACGTGTTTATGTTATATATTTGTGAAAAGAGATAACGCACATGATTAGATGCTTTCAAGGCTAATAATGATATATTTGGGTGTATTTCAAGTTTTTGGATCGAATGTGAAGAAGTTGGAATGAACCAAGTCAAGATCATAGCATGTAGCATTGACTTCCACGCCCGCACGACCAGCAACACGAGGCGCCAGCACTGCCGTGCGACTAGAGTTGCGAGGCGCTAACATTTTAGCGTTACAACATGCATGACGCGGAACAACGTTGGCGCGATGAAGAACGTGAGGCACAAATCATCCAGCACGATGGCATGTGCTGCGCACCAAGAGTATTCAAACGGCCAAAAGTCAAAACCCACTTCAACTAGGAAAAAGAGCTACAAGTCCAAATCAAATCCTTGAAGGAACAAGAAAAGCATCAGTCTACTACTATAAATATCCTTTTATTTTTATGTAATAGAGAGACAATAGAGACAATTGACATAATTGACACGATTTGATAGTGAATTTTTGGAGGCAATTTACAACTTAGATTTGAGAGTTTGAAATACATTGAGATACCTGTTGTTGAATTGTTCTTCCTTGTATTTTGAAATAATCAAGTGAGTTTTTTTCTATCACACTTGTATTGTATTATCTTCATCTTTACACGTTTCTTAATGGTGTGCAACTTTAGGAATTGCCTGAATTCTCTACTAGCTTGAGCATAGAGAGGTAGATGTTAGGAAAAGAGAAGTACAATAAAGTCTTGGTCTTTATCATTGTATTAACTTGAGTTGTGGTTGCAAGATAGTTAAATTTGGAACAAATTGATAACGACTAAATTGAAATCACTCATGAGACCTAACTCGGTGATGGAGTATAGTCATCCATAGGGACGAACCGGTTATTTGGATAAACACTAGTTATCAGTTCTATAAGTAAAGTATTGGGATAGATCACAGCTGCAAACCCCGAAGTAGTTATAAATCCATGGGGAACACATACTCTAGTTAGCTTTTTGTTTGGAATCAACCTTCAATTTCTCAATAATATTACTTGTTACTTTTACAAATCCCCCCCTCCCCTTTAGGAGATAATTGACTTAAAAGCTTAAATACTAGCGTTCTTCTATATCCTTTCATATTCCTTGTGGGATCGATCCCAACCTTTGTTGGATTCTTTATTGACAACGTCTGCTTCATACTTTGTCAGGAAGTGTGAGTTTGAGCATTATCAAAAAGTGGCGCCGTTGTCGAGGAATACGACTTAGGATTAGATTAATTGCTTGTGTTTAACTTTTAATCTTTATTTTCTATTTTATGTTTTTTTTCTTTTATTTTCCGATATGTTATAGGGCAGCGTGATAAAACAAGCAGCCAAGATATGACCACATTCTCAACAGGTATCTTGATGAAGTCTGAGTAATCAAGATACCTATGTCGTGCTGCGACGTTAAATTAGACACTACTTGAGAGGCAAACCAAGATATTTTTTTGTTTTTATGTGTTTCTTCAAGTGTGCAGGTGATAGTTCATGATTTTCAATAAAAATTGAGCTTAAAAATTGAAAACAGAGAGAAAAACAATTAAACAAGCGCATCGGGCATTGCTCAGGCCAAGCAGCACAAGGCCTGGCGTGAGGCGCAAGCACAAGTGTCGCATGACCTAGCGCAACACATAGGAAAGCCAGCACACACAGACGTGCGATGCGCAACAGAACCAGCGCTTTGAGCGCCACGACGCGGAGGAAGGTCCCTGGCAAAAAATTTAAGGGCAAAAAAGTAAGTTCCATCCCAAAGGAGTACTTTAAAAGGCCTAGACCTAAAAATTTCAGCTCACTTTCATCATAGACGCGCCGCACCCCTTAGATTTCTCAAGAAAACTCTCTTAAAACTTTATCTCTTCATCAAAATCCTCCAACTTTTTTCACCCAAAACACAAAGTTTAAACATTTTTCTTGAGAAACTTCCATCAATGGCACCAAAAGTAAACAAAGGGAAGGGTGTGGCTTCTTCAAGCCATGGGTCAAAAAAAGCAAGGAGAACTAGTGAAGAGGAGCATGAAGATGTGAGGATGGCACCACAACCTTTGAGGCGATATGGGCTCTATTGGGTCACAGAGCAAGAAGGTAAAAAATGGTTCAAGGAGCATAAAGAATCTAAATACTCACATGATATGTTTATTGATAGAAATTTCTTGTCACTATTTTCCCTCATATGGTAGATAGAATACTCACCCTTGGTCTTGGTTTTGTGTTTGATGTGCCGGGTGATTGTAATTTAAATATGTTGAGGGAACTCCTTCCAAATTGGATGCCAAAGGAGAGGTCAAACCAAGTTAAAATTAGGGGTCAAATTATTGAGTTTGTGCCTATGGCTTCTAATAGATTACTTGGGACACCTCATGTTGACCCACAACCCTTTATTAACATTGTGAAAAAACCCCCGTATAGGGACATTAGATATACTCTGTGTGGCCCCAACTCTGTTGCAAGGTAGACTCGCCACCAACAATTTGGGTATCATGTTTCGCTTCCATATGCGCCTAAGTAGAGAGGCACGTGTCTGGTTAAAAATAGTCTGTGCTTGTTTAGTGCCCTGAAAACATGTAACCCATGTGACTAGGGAAAGAGTGTGTCTTGTCTATATGCTAATGACTGGAATGCCAATTAATGTGGGGGTTCTCATTAAAAATGTGTTGAAAAGAGAAAGGGTAAAAAGGGTCAAAACTTTGGATTTGGGGGTCTCTTGACCCGATTTCTGCGTGGGCATTACATTGAGGGGGAGGAGGCGGACTATAGACCTGCTTATGATCCTAGGGGGATTGATATGACTAAAACGAAGGAACCTAAGGTTATAAATGGTCCAGTCCTTTCTGTCAATGAGAGAAATGCGCGAATTGACAACATGTTGAGCCACTTGTATGGTATGTAAATACTCTAGCTAAGGATGAATGGTGTGACTGAGGAGCAGCTACAGTAGCTTAACATAAACTACCCTTTGAGTGACCACTCGTGAGCCCTTTGCAAAGTTGGGCCTAGATTCAAGGAGTCCCTTGATGATGATGTAGCCACAGAGGACGAGATGGTGAAAGTAGACTCAGACATAGAGTCTAGTGATGATAATGAGGAGGATTCTAAGATAGGGGAAGTTGCTCTTTCCCCCACAGACGATGAGGAATAGAGGCCCAGTGAGTTCTTCTTTCACTCTTTTACTTTATGCTTTACTGTTCTAACACTATGGACAATGTTACTAATTAAGTGTGAGGTGGGAGAAATGAACTTCATATTACCATGCATTCCTTAATTGCTAAATTTGCACATGGTAGACCTAGTATTTTTAGATTTATGACTTATGTTGCATGCTTGAGGGGTTTGTAGTATTTCTTTTGTGGTTTTATTTTATTTTGGGTTCCTCCGATTTTTGTTGTCAGTACTTTTCCGGTGGATAGTACCTTAGAACTGACTAGAGAGTGTAGATTTTTATTTTTTATATTTAGTCTGTCAAGACCCGAACAGAGGCCCGGATCGTAGACACGGGACAAGGAACCTCGAGAGGCCCAAGTCGACCCATGGCATAAGCATACATCTAACTCAATAATAAACCGAAGAATCAACAATATAACCTCAACGGAAGTCTAACTCAACATAACATCAGAATAAGCATCCGAAGCTGAATACATACATGAGTCTGAAAATCCTCTAATCTGGACAATTTGATGGACAAGAGCCCAACTAACTCAATAATACTAAAACTGGAAATACATAAGGGAAACTGAAAGTCTAGCCTTCGAAGGATGAGGACTCACCAACCAAGTAGGTGCTAACTCTGACAACCGGCTACGAGCAGGGCTGAGCCCGGGAGCTGGGTCCTGTATCATGAAATGATACAACATAGAAAGTATGTGGTCAATACGTGGAATGTACCGAGAATGAAAGGTAAGTAAAACCGCTTAAGTAAAGTAAATCATCGAAAACATTTCATAACATATCATAAGCTTTCAAATCTGAGAGGAAGGACTACATGCATCCACTCTGAAATCGTAATCTTTTCATAATATGACCATGTATAGCTTCATAACATCATAACTGACTCGAATGACTCCAAGCTAAAATATGACATTTATAAGAAAAGCTGAACAATGAGTCAAACCTTGCTTTTAGAACATGCATGTGTAAAATAACAACCATGAGAAATGAATATGTAAATCTGAATCATATAGACAATGGGAGACTCATCACTTAACCGGCATACCACGATAGAGCTTACGTGGTCCCGACTATCACACTCAAATGGGCAAAGCCGTCCGAAACCTTGTCAGGGCTAAGGATTCTACCATGATATCGATATCAAGCTCATGGGTCATTAGGGTCGGGGATAGATCACAAGGGAGGTCTCAATAACATAATAGTATCAACCTACGTTGGCGCGTAGTTCTGGGGCATAGGGTGATCGATCCTTAGCCCGCTCGTGCTAGACTCTTCTCCCAAAATATGCAATGCTCTACATCGTATATAACGAAGCTCAACATCGTCTATTGACGAAGCTCAATAATGGAATCATGCATAACTCAATATCGTATGAAATGAAGCTCAACATTGTCATTTGACAAAGCTCAATAATAAAATAATGTATAGAACCGACATCGTATGAAAATGAAGCTCAATAATAACATAAATCTCAATTATGAACTCATGCATATGAGAAGCTTTATTTCGATACATACCACAAGCTCAAAGATAAGTGGGAGTATCTACTCCAAAATCAAGTGGTAAGCTTACTTTAGAGATATTACATCTTCATACTCGACATAAGGGCTTTGCCCAAAATTTTATCATACTTGGATCTACTCAATTCATTTTGAAAACAATATCATAAACATGGATAGCTTTAGATACATGCTTTTCATCATCAAATCTCATCATCATCATATATCCATCATCATTCTTTTTTTTCATGATCTTCTCATCCATGGGCATTTAAATTTCAAAATTTAGAAAACGTAATTTTGATTGAAAATAATTGAAAATATTCCCAAGCTTCACAATTCATCAATAGAGACATAGTCTAATCGTACCCATGTATAGAAATTGAAGAATTATGCAATTGGGTAGAAACCCCATAACTTGATCATAGGAATTTCTCATACTTAGATAGAGATTGGGCATGGGTGAGGAAGGAAACACTCACTCATAACCCTACATAGCTGGAAGGGATTGATTCCACCAAATCTTTGATTACCCAAGAGGAAATTGGGTGGAAACCTTGAATGCTAGCCTTGAATCACCTCTTCAACCTTTCAAGCTTGCATGCATGTAAATGAATGAATTAGAATAGGTTTTCCCCTCCTTAAACCCTCTAAAACGATCCTTAAACGACGCAGTATAGGCCCCTTAAGACTTAGAAATTACGGAAAAGCCCTTACTAAAATCACAGAATTGGCTGACTACCAGTCCCCACGAGGGACTGGATGACTCGTGCTCTAAGGCCACGACTCATGGCTATGAGTCGTCTGGTACACTTCTCAAAAAAACTAGGGGACCTCACGGAAGACACCATGACTCGTGGTCACCATCCGTGGCTTCTACTGCCCAATTCCTCCTGCCAAACAACCAATCCAGGCCACGGGAGACCTCACGAGTCGTGAGGCCTGACCACGACTCGTGGTCATGCCCGTGGTCTTCTCAACATACCCTGCCAACCCTGCTGGACCACGAGTCACTTCACGACTCGTGGTTACTCCTCATGATTCATTCTGTGACCTGGTGCAAAATTTCAATTTTCACCGTTTTGACTCCCGGGTCTGATCCTTGGATTCCCGGGGTATAACAATATCTCCCCCTTAGGAACATTCGTCCTTGAATGTTATAAACACACAGAAACTCAGAAACATGCAATCTTCATATGAAAACACTGATCATTTAAACTGATAACTGACAGAATGACTTTCTCCAAAAAAGACTACATAGATGAACTGAATTCAGATATCACATACATCTATCATAACCTAAAACAGACTTGCGCATATGAACTGAACATGGAAAATGATTAGAAAATAAGGGCAAAAACCGATACCTCAAACTGGAACTGAGGCGGTAGGGGACAGGTGGGGGTATTTAGCCATCATAGCCACTTCAGCTTCCCACGTACCTCCCTCAACATGCTGATTCATCCATAACACTTTTACCGAAGCTATTTCTTTATTCCTCAACTTCCGAACCTGATGATCCAAGATTGCAACTGGAATTTCCTTATAATTGAGGCTAGCTCTCACACCAACACTTTCCACCAGGATAGCTAAAGCTGGGTCACCTAAGCACTTTTTCAAGAGCGATACATGAAAGACAGGATGAACTAAAGATAACTCTGAAGGCAAGTCCAACTCATACGCTACCTTACCAACTCTTCTCATAACCCGGTAGGGACCAACATAGAGGGGACTGGTTTCCCTTTCTTTCCGAACCGCATGACTCCCTTCATGGTAGATACCTTCAGAAATACCCAATCGTCCATCTCAAACTCCAACTCTCTCCTTCTCACATCAGCGTATGACTTTTGACGACTTTGAGCGATTTTCAGCCTGTCCCTTATCAACTGAACCTTCACTATAGCCTCGTGAACTGAATCTGGACCTATCATAGCTACCTCACCAACCTCAAACCATCCAATAAGCGATCTACACCTCCGCCCATAGAGAGCCTCGAATAGTGTCATCTGGATGTTGGAGTGATAGTTGTTATTGTAAGCAAACTCAATCAAGGGTAAGTGATCATCCCAACTACCTTTAAAGTCCACCACACAAGCTCTCAACATGTCCCCGAGAGTTTGAATTGTCCACTCCACCTGACCATTCATTTTCGGATGAAATGCTGTGTTGAGCTTAACCTGAGTCCCAAGCCCATTTTGAAAAGACCGCCAAAACTGATTGGTAAATTGAGTACCTCGGTCTGAGATAATAGACAAGGGAACTCCATGCAATCACACCAACTCTCGGATATACCATCTGGCATAATCATCCGTTGAATCTGTGATTTTGACCGGTAGAAAATGTGCAGCCTTGGTCAAATCTGTCTACCACTACCCTAATAAAATCGTAGTGTCGGTATGTACGAGGTAGGCCTATAATGAAATCCATATTAATCTCTTCCCACTTCCAAGTGGAATGCTAATATCCTAAAGTACGCCTCCCGTACTTTGATGCTTTACTTTTACTTGCTAAAAGTTCGAGCATTTAGCTACAAATTCTGCAATATCCTTCTTCATGTCGTTCCACCAATATATTTCCCACAAATCATGATACATCTTGGTGGAACCAGGATGGATAGAATACCTAGATCTATGTGCCTCATGCAATATCCGGCCCCTCAAATTATCAACATCTGGAACACATAGACGACCCTGGTATCGAAGCACACCATCTCCCCCTTGGGAGAAGACCTCCACCTTATGACTTCAAACGACTTCCTTCAGTTTCACCAACATTGGATCCTCGTCTTGCCTAGATTTCACATCAGTCACCAAGGATAATTCTGATTTGTTTTGCAGAATAACGTCGCCATCAATCGAGTCAACCAATCTAACTCTCAATCTCGCAAGTCGATGGACATCTTTCACCAACTCCTTTTTTCCCTCATCCACGTGGGACACACTCTCCATAGAGAGCCTACTAAGTTCGTCCGTTACCATATTAACCTTACCCGGGTGGTAAAGGACACTTATATCGTAGTCCTTTAGTAGCTCCAACCACCTCTTTTGCCGAAGATTGAGATCTTTCTGCGTGAACACATATTGCAAGCTCTTGTGGTCCGTAAATACATCCACATGGACTCCATACAAGTAATGCCGCCATATCTTCAATGCAAACACTACCGCGGCCAACTCAACATCATGGGTCGGATAATTCTTCTCATGGACTTTCAACTGTCTTGAGGCATATGCTATCACCTTCCCATGTTGCATCAATACGCACTCGAGTCCAATTCTTGAAGCATCACAATACACCACAAAATCATCAGTACCCTCAGGTAGGGTCAACACTGGGGCTGAAGTGAGTTGAGTCTTCAACTCTTGGAAGCTTTTCTCGCAAGCCTCCGACCATTAGAACTTTACCTTCTTCTAAGTCAATTTGGTCAAAGGTGCCGCAATAGATGAAAAGACCTCAACAAATCTCCTATAGTAACCCGCTAAGCCCAAAAAACTCCTGATATCTGATGGGTACACCGGTATGGGACAATTCTTCACCGCCTCAATTTTCTGAGAATCTACCCTTATGCCCTCACTCAATACCACATGGCCCAAAAATTCCACGGACTTCAACCAAAACTCACATTCGTTGAACTTGGCATACAACTGACGATCCTTGAGGGTTTGAAGCACTACTCTCAAGTGAGCAGCATGCTCCTCCTCGCTTCGAGAGTATATAAGGATATCATCAATGAGTACAATCACGAACATGTACAGATATGCCTCGAACACCCAGTTCATTAGATCCATAAAAGCTGCAGGGGAATTGGTTAGCCCAAAAGACAAAACAACAAATGTGTAATGACCATACCGAGTCCTAAAAGTGGTTTTCAAGATGTCACTCTCTCGAACCCTAAGCTGGTGATACCCATATCTGAGATCGATTTTGGAGAAACACTTGGCACACTGAAGCTGGTCAAACAAATCATTGATCCTAGGTAACGGATACCTGTTATTAACGATGACCTTGTTCAACTGCCTATAATCAATACACATCCAAAGAGAACCATCTTTCTTCTGGACGAAGAGGAATGGTGCACCCCATGGAGACTTACTCGGTCTAATGAAACCCTTATTTAACAAGTGCTTCAACTCTTTTAGCTCGAATGGAGCCATCCTGTAGGGAGGAATAGATATAGGTTGTGTGTCTGGAAGAAGATCTATACCGAAATCAATGTCCCACTCGAGAGGGACACTTAGCAAATCATCAGGAAAGAGCTCTGGATACTCACGTACTATTGGAACTGACTGGATAGTATGGGTTTCAGACTCGACATCTTTAACCCTAACTAGTTGGTACATGCAACCCTTAGAAATCACCTTCCGAGACTTAAGGTAGGAAATGAATCGACCTACAGGCACAACTGAACTACCCTTCCATTCTAAGACTGGCTCACCTGAAAATCTGAACTCTACTACCCGGGTTTTACAATTAACTAAAGCATAGTATGCAAATAGTCAATCCATGTCAAGAATATCATCGAAATCTGTCATGGCTAACTCTATCAAGTCTGCTGAGGTGACCTTATGAAGGAATGAGACTGGGCAATATCTATACACCCATCTTGCTTTAACCGATTCACCTTGTCCAAATACCTTGTTATACCATGTACAAACCTGCTCACCCGCGCCTTATGGTCAGCCACTAACTCCGGGGCATATTCCGATAGATGAGTGAACTCAAAGGAATACTCTTGTACTGTCATTCTTCCCTACTTCAAGTTTATAAACTCAGCTGCCTTTAGCTCCCTCATCTCTCAAGGGAAGAACCGATCTAGGAATGCCACATGAAATTCCTCCCACGTGATCGGACCTACTCCTGCGACCCGACTATCCTTCCATTGGCAAAACCAGATATGTGCAACCCCCTTCAACTGGTAGGAGGCCAACTCTGCCCACTCAGCACTACTCACCCCCATGACCTGGGTGATATTGACAACCTCATTAATGAAATTATGCGGGTCCTCATCTACCTTGGACCCCAAGAACTCCGGTGGGTTCATCCTCAAGAAGCTCGAGTCACCATTGCATTGCTTTTTTGCGAAACATACGCAATGGCCTACTGATTGACCTGAGCGGTCAAGGCCTACGGAAGCATTTGAATAGAGGCCCTAAACTCAGCATAAGCAGCTGGTTTTGATGCCTAAGGCTCCTGAATTGGTGGGGATGGCTGATGCCCATAACCATTTCCATACTCATTTCATTCACCACCTCCATTCCTCCTTCCGTTCATTCTTCGAGGAGCCATGATTCTGCAATCGCGAATAGCACGAATTAGAAGGACAAAAAGACTCTTTGTCGCATGACATAAATCATGAAAGAAGGGAACATTTCCTAAGAGTCTCGTAGCCTCTTCTTCATAAGTGTGACGCGCTTCACACCCATGAAAAAGACTCTACTTAATGTGGCTTTCAAAAACCCTAGGACACTTTAAACCTATTACTCCGATACAAAGTTTTTCATAACCAAAATAGAGGCCCGGATCGTAAACACAGGATAAGGAACCCCGAGAGGCCCCAAGTTGACCCATGACATAAGCATACATCTAGCTCAATCAATAAATATAAGAATCAACAATATAACCTCAACGGAAGTCTAACTCAACATAACATCAGAATAAGAATCCGAAGCTGAATACATACATGAGTCTGAAAAGCCTCTAATCTGGACGAGTTGATGGGACGATGTTACACCCCGTAAAATTCTTGACATGTAGATGGCCTATTCGCTGTTGGTTAAGAGTTTTAGAATACCATACATGCTAGAAAAAAGCCCGGGGAAAGATTGAACAAGCGCCAAGCCGGCGCGTCGCAGGGCAAAATGCGACATGTAAATCGCATTCCAGGAATGCAACTTATAAATCGCATTCCCTGAATGCGACTTATAAGTCCCAATATATATAAGCCCAACTTCAGTTTAAGTCATTAGATATCAGAAATAATTCCAGAAATCACGAGGAATAGAGGAAGCACGCAAAAGTAAATGAAATATCGTTCGATTATGCTGTCAAACGTAGTCCAAATCCAAATTAACCTCAGGTACCGAGGTATTTAGCAGCAGGGAGCATTCCTACGAATTTTGTTTCNATATTTTATAAATAATAAAAATATTACCACATAACCCTATTTTTGATCAAACTGTGATCATATATATAATTTTCTTTTTTATTTTCTTAATTGTTCTATACTTTGCAATTATTTGGAATAATACTTCATATTGTGCTAAGATTTATTTGAAGCAAAATAAAAATAGTTTTTCTAAAAATAAATTTAATACTTCACACTGTTCAGTCTCTTGTTCTTTGGTATGTTTTTTTTCCCCTTCAAGGATTGAAGTGGGATTATAATAAACAGATACTTTTTGTATCTTGTTTTAAGAAGTTCCTATTATTTTTCAAGAAATATTAAATATCAGACAAACAAAATAAAATGAGGAGTATCTTACATGTCAAATATGAAATTATGAATTAGTAAACTGAAGTGTTAAAACCAGTCAGTAACATTTCAAAAACACAATTTTTTAAAAATAATTTTCACTTTATTTGAAAATTAATGTTTGATCTTAAAAAATTTAAATTTGATTTGAAG
>JACEIK010001064.1:0-47217 GCA_018107945.1 Datura stramonium
AGAAATATTCACTTTAAGGCTAGGAGTACATTGACACTAATTTGGAGCAATTCCACTTACCTTAGCTCGGTAGCGCGACGATTTGTCAGCCGAATTTCGCAAAACTAAATCGGTAGGAATCCTCCCTGCTGCTAAATACCTCGGTATCTGAGGCTAATTTGAATTTGGACCGCGTTTGACAGCGTAATCAAATGATAATTATCAAGAACCTCACGTAGCCTTTATTTTCTGTTTGTTCATTGGAAATTATAAGTGAAATGAAGCAAAAACCGAAGTGGGAGGCTTATATATAATTGGGACCTATAAGTCGCATTCATGGAATGCGATTTATAAGTCCCATTCCTGGAATGCGATTTATAAGTCGCATTTTTCCTTGCGACGCGCCGACTAGGCGCTTGTTCGATCTTTCCCCAGGCCTTTCTAGCATGTATGGCATTCTAAAACTCTTAACCAACATGCGAGTAGGCCATATACGTGTCAAGAATTCACGGGGTGTAACACATATCCCCACCCTCAGCGGGCGAGTCGACACAGTTAGTAACCCAGGGGCGGCGAGGATGCTCAAAGGGTGCCCTCATAGCACAAACCGGTCTCAACAAACAATAATCACGTATAGCAAGCATGTTCAATTTGAAAATACTATCCATGTTTTGACATACGATTCTGATTCTCTTCTCTTCATTAAACTAATCCTCATACTGAACTATACTATATTTGAAATATTATCTGATTGTCTACTATTGCTCTACTAACTTTTATTTTGAATATAACACAATGTTATAAAACATGCTTGCTGGATTCATACTGGACACAATTCTTGACTTCTAGGTTCTTTCTTTTAGACATTACTCTGTTTACTATACTGGGATTGCTATCTTGCCGAAGAAGTAGCTTTACATACCTTCGCTTCTGATTTCCCGACTAACTGGCGTAGCTCGGTTAGTATTTCCTCTATTCCTCCCAACTACATTCATATATATATCAATTAGAACTAAATACATTAATATTCTAAAAGAAAATATCACTTTTAATATATATNAAGAAAATATCACTTTTAATATATATATATAACCCAAACTTTGACTTATCAAAATACGGCCAAAAACTCGCTATTTCTCAGAAGTCCAGAAGGGAGAAATACTCACTTTAGGGCTAGAAGTATGTTGACACTAATTTAGAGCAATTCCACTTACCTTAGCTAGGTAACACGACGGTTCGCCGGCCAAATTTCACAAAACTAACTCCGCAGGAATGCTCCTTGCTGCTTAATACCTCACTACCCAAGGTTATACCGAGTTTGGACCACGTATAACGGCGTAATCGGAAGGAATTTGGTAGGTTTTATTCGTGTTCTCTTCTCCCTGGTTTTACCCTATGTTTCTCACTGGAAATTATATGAAAATTTCATTTAAAACCGAAGTTTGGAGGCTTTTATACTTGGGCCTGGATAGGGCCTCCGTGACACACTTCCATCGCGGAGGCCCTCCCTCCATGGCATGCTGCCATCGCGGAGGGGTTCTGCCCCGGCTCCTCCTGCGATGGTTCGACGTGCCACTTATCCGGTCTTTCCCCGGGCCTTTTCCTAGCATGTATGGCATTCACAACTCTTAACCAACATGTGAATAGGCCATCTACATGTCTAGAATTTACTGGGTGTAACATTCTCCTCCCCCCCCTTAGGAATATTCATCCTCGAATGTAAACTTCTTACTTATAGGAACCTCAACTTACTCGACTTATTCTTAGAAATTTTTTTGCACTGTTTCCCCTGTAATATGGACTATCTCAAAAACCTGAAATGCAGAAAAGTCCAATATAGGTACTCCACATAATACTATAGCATACATCAGATAAAAGACTAAAGTCGACTATCTCATTTATATATGTAATATAAAGCGTTTCATATGATAACAATACTAACATACCTCTTGGCTGACTACGCTTGGAATAGGTGAGGATATCTGGAAATACTGAACTGGGACAACTCGGGATGGGTCTCCTATGTACTTTCTTAGCATAGATACGTGGAAAACTGGATGAACGGACTCTAATTCTGGAGGCAAGTTCAACTCGTATGACACTTGGCCTACCCTTCAACGAATCTGATAAGGCCCAATGAATCTCGTCTTGAGCTTACCTTTCTTTCAAGATCTCATCACCCCTTTCATTGGAATGCTCGAAATACCCGAGTCATTTCACATTAAATTCCCGGGCTCTGCTTGTACTTTATCGGCATATGATTACGGCGGCTACGTACGTGTAGGCATTCTCGATAAGCTTTACCTTCTCCTCGGCGATGAATAATATCTAGCCCAATCGGCGCGACTCTCCTACTTTCAAACCAGCCTTCACGATCTACATTTTCGCCCATACAACGCCTCCAAGAGTATGGATAGGCAGGTGTTAACTATTGTTATAAGCAAATTAAATTAACGGCAAATGCTCGTCCCAGCTACCTCCCAGAAGTCAGCACACATGCCCATAGTATATCCTCGAGGCGTCGAGACGTGCATTACGCACATCCATCGTGCCGAGGGTGAAATGATATTAACTCAAAAATTGTCTAGTTCCAGAGACCTCTCACGAAGCAGGCTGTAAATACATTTGTAAATTGTGCTCCTGCAATCGAGGAGATGACGGAGCTGCTTCGGAACAGGTAGCCAATCTAACTATTTCTACGATATACAATTCAACGTAATCTTCGGTAGAAAGTAGCTTTCACTAGCGGGGAAATGGGTGATTTCATCGGTCATCGCTATTACCCAAATGGAATCATGTCATGCAGTGCGGGGTAATCTGCTACAAAGTCCGTGTTTCTGCTTCCCACTTCCAAGAGGCACAACTATGTCTGAGTCGTGCGGTTTACGGTGTTCCGCTTTCACTTGCGGTTAGGACCTTTGGGATACAAGTGCTGCTATTTCCCTCTTCATGTCGGCCACCAGTAAATCTCTTTGATATCGTGGTACATTTTAGTCGCGCACGGGTGGAGATAATAGCGGGCGTAATGTACCTCCTCCTCATCCTTGCGAAGCCCTAAAATATCTGGAACACATAGGCATTTGCCCTTAACACTTCATCCTCGATTACCTGAAAATCTGGCGCTTTCCCTTCTTTGAACTGTGTCTTTAAAGCCGGAGCAGTCGGGATCTTCATATTGTCGTTCTTTACCTCAGTAGCTGACACAACGGTGTTACGAATTACCGCTCTGTTTGTCCTGTTGTTTACTGCTACACAAACGAATCAGCGGCTATTGGTGCAATTCTGAGACAATTCCATTTGTTCGGCTACAAGTACGCCAAGCTCCCTTAGATTTATGGATAAGGGCATTTTTTACTACATTGGCTCTTCTTGATTGTCTGAGAATATTCACATTTAGAGTACTTGGCATATAATTGACGGTCATGCGGTTTATTATACGGAGAAACCGGCAAGTAATCTATCTGTATAGCTAGAGCTTATCTAGGCTTACGGGCCACATGCTAATGCTACTTCTTTGTTGGGATAATCACAATATGGCGTCGGCACAACATGTTTACATATAAATCGAGAGGATCTTTATAGTGATCGATCTCTAATAATTTGGTGAATAGCGTGAATAACTAATATAGGCTGGGTTAAATGACCCGAATGCGGATGGTCTAACAATGCTCTAAATGTCCTACTTGGACATCGTAAGGCTCATGCGTAACTTTACGAGTTGTGGACAACTAAACTGCTTTGTTCTTCAAATTTAACAAGCGTAGAAATTTGGGCTTAGTCGGGCTTACTATCCACCCCGCGATCAATCCCGAATCTTCATAGGGAACCTACCGATTTCCATGTCTTAGTAAACCTTTGTGCTAGTAGAATACTACCAATTCCTTATGCTTGGTTTCGTATCCACTCGAGATCTATCACTATTTTGTTATGGGAAATTCTTGGTCTTATAGCAATTTTGTAAGGCGGCGCTACGCTGGGGCTCGTATCCGAATATCTTACAAGAACCTACTGGGGTACTAGTCCGTCACCGACTTCTTGATGTGGACCCTTTCTTGGGTACCACGGGTTTTGTCTGTTGGGACGGGCGGCTGATTTGCCAGATGTACATGATAAGCTTGCTAGGTTGATAAGGATGACTCTCACCTACAAAATTTGGGAAAGCAATGTGAATACTTAACATGTTGGAGAATCCACAGTGTTACCAAATTGAAATATGCTTAGTAGGTTCCATCCTAATTCGGCATATGCGATCATTAATGATCTTTAGAGATGCTCCCCTGCTAATACGAGGGAACCAGTTTGGTCGTTGGAGCCGTCTAAGCTAACGCCGTATCATCCAACCACGACTCGGGCTACTAACTCCTGTGAAGCTTCTAAAGCCTAGATGCAGAAGTAAACACATAAGTCAGTTAACTCAATAAAATGAGAAACTGAGAAAGTTTATATGGCTTCATACGTGAATCACACTTAACCTACTTTTGGCGGGATCTGCGATACGATACGTATATATTTCCTAGTAGCTAACCGAAATACGTATTGGCTTGTAACCCCTATGGCCAGCTTCTCACGGCATATACGATATACGTATATATATATATATATATATATCAACAATTACCTACAATACATACTGAATTTTTGTAGTAATCGTAATCTAGACATGCATTCATACCGCACGTGATATACGCTTCTACAGTCTAATGATATCTCCTGTCCTCGCGTATCATTTCATTGGGTCGTCCACCTTCAGGAAGCAAAAAACACATGCACTTTAGTTATAATCTGCTATTTGGAATTTCACCACTCTTACAACGTGGGGTCAACATCCGCACCTTGTGGCCTTACTTGGCACTACATTAAGGGCCGTGTTTGTCTGTTGAACCTTGCCTCTAGGCCTCGCTAGATTAGAGACTTCGGATCGGCACCCTCTTACCTTCTCAGTGGCGGGCGTGCGAACATTCTAAACTAAAATCTTGTCTCTTAACTTTCGGTCAAGGCTTAGTCCTTAATACATGATATTTTCTCAATGGTGGTGATTCTAATTTCCCCTCAAAATCGGTATTCCTTCTTCCTCCCTTATCTTGCTTAGGTTGAGCTGCGGGGTTCAAGGTACTTGCCCATTTATAATAAGGTTCTTGGTCAAGTATTAGCTTATACTTCTTCGCTTTGCCGATCATACCCATCTGATTCATATGACCTCCCTACCTTTTGATATCACAATGAAATCATAACTATTATCTTACGAGGTATTTCTTGCCGTTGTTAGCATGTTATGGCGGGCTCGGCCCTTTTCGACTCAAACTTGACTATTCGGAAGTCCATCAGCAGCCAGTCTCCTACGTCCACTTCGAGTAAGCTAGTAGTCTTACTTGCTCTTTGACTTATTAGTGAGTCTGCATAACTTAAGTAATCATAGGGACTCCTTACTCCTTCTAACACTTTCTGGAATCAACCAATCCACCTTTCACTTGTTGCCTAGTTTGGGCAACATTGCCTCAATCCTTATGCCCTTTTCTATCTTGGGATCAAAACTAAGGGGTAGGAATGGATTTTCTTACGCAACGAAATGAAGACATGGAAGTGCACCACATTCGAAGGGATGGAGGTGGGAATCTTACATTCCCTCTCTTTCTCACACTATCGATAATCTAATATTGTCTATTATCTTAATCGAGATCTTATATATCTAACAAATAAATCAACTCATTTATACGTTATGCTTATGACTTCCTATTCTTAACTTATCGACATATGCGGGGATGGTACCGATAAGGTGTCACATTGGGAGGTCTCTAATACCTCCTCACCTTTCTTTTGTAGTTACCTTATAAGCGATTTTGGTGCCCTCTATTTCTATATGTGATCTTTTGCACGGGATAGGATATCGCTAGTCGACTTAATATCTGTATTCAAAAAGAGTATGGTAAGTTTTAGGACTCCAACCCTATCTTGTATTGATCTGTAAGCACGAACATGAAGAAAGAGTAACCATTCTATCATGCCTTGCAGCCTCACACGCCTATGGTATGTGGTGCACAACACATCCATAGATTAGATTCTACTTAGCACGGCTTAGGACTCCTAGGACACAATGACTCGTCTGAGGTTTGTCACGCCCCGCAGGGGTATAGGCGGCACTGGTGCCCTACTAGGACTGAAACTCTTTGAATTTGCTCGGCTAAGCACTTCTAGTGCACGAATGGCTCCTTTCGATTCATGGAATCAACGGGCTGTAGCGGTGCCATCTGACCCCCGGCCGGCTAGGCCTATAGCCACGTACAGCAACAACGGTAGCAGAATCGTGCTCAGTATAGGGAACTGTGCGGGCCGACAAGGCCACCATGTTGACTAGTTTGCGGCGAATTCCCGAAACTAAACTACTCACGTGAGTAGCAAGGTCACCAACTACAAAGCGGATAAGGCCCCACACGACCAACATAAACAACTAAACATACGCACGAGTCTCACGAACGGCACAACCACGGGAAATATATACGGTCGCAAGCCTCTAAGAATGCCGATAAAATGGTCGGGATAGGGCCACGACCTACCCGTGATATACAACAAAAAGAAAAAAATAGTATAGACCTATGAATATCAAGCTTCGGATGACGGGGCGGCCGACTCTGTGCGCTAGGATCATGAGGGGTCGGCTCCTCGTCTATAGGTACTGCGGGCAAATGTGCGAGCGCCCCCAAACGGGCGTCGGTACCACGGTACCGAGTATGTAAAAACAAGGCGAACAATACTAGTAATTACGGAATAACGAAAGTATCGCTATGCAGGCTGGCGGGATCGAAATAAGCTTATATGTACTTAAGGTAGGGTAGAGGAGCTGTCAATGTGGCGATCTGTTGTCTATTGGCTAATAAATAACATGTATATACATATATAACATACAAGGACCTATACCGGCCCCCATAAGCCGGAAGGTGCCAGCAACACACAGTCTATACACCCCTACCCAGGTCAAAACCATCAAGTAAATCACTCCACTGCGCCTGCTACGAACCTCTTCGTCCCACAGTGCATCTTGGACTATGACCTCGATATATATAAATGTGTTTGAGTGGGAGGACTCTGTGCGCTCACTCGTACTTTGTACTGTACTCACGTATACGTCTACGTATTTTTAATGCTATCAGCGTCGGCCTCATAGGGGAATGATCCATCCCATTTTTTGTCTCTAGCGGACGGCATACCACTCCCTTGGGTGGCTGTCCCCACCCTCGGCGGGCGTCGACACGACTACCAACCCAGGGCGGCGGGGACGCTCAAGGGGCTGCCCTCATAGCACAAACGGGTCTCAACAAGCAATAATGGGTATAGCAAGCATGTTCGAGATTTGAAAAATACTATCCATGTTTTGACATATGATTACGATTCTCTTCTACGCATTAAACTAATCCTCATGCGAGTTATAAATATCACAAATATTATCTAATTGTCTATGTGCTCTACCTTTTATTACGAATATAACATAATGTTATAAAACATGCTTACTTTGGTTCATAGGACTCAATTCTCGACTTAAAGGTTCTTTTCTTAGACTTTACTCGGTTTACTATCTTTGGGATTGCTATCTTGCGAAGAAGTAGCTTTAACTACCTTTTCTTACCACACTAGCGGCATAGCTCGGTCGGTATTTCCTCTATTCCTCCCAACTACATTCATATATATATATATCAATTAGAGCTAATCATTAATATTACGCGAAAGAAAATATCACTTTTAATATATATATATATATATATAACCCAAACTTTGACTTATCGAAATACGGTAAAGCTCGCTATTTCTCGGAAGTGAGAAGGGAGAAATACTTACTTTAGGGCTAGAAGTATATTGACACTAATTTGGAGCAATTCCACTTAGCTTTGCTCATTATACGGCGGTTTGCGGCCATTCACAAAACTAACTCTGAGTGCTCCTTGGCGCTTAATACCTCACTACCCAAGGTTATCTTAGAGTTTGGACCACGTATAGGCGTAATCGGAAGGATCTTGGTAGGTTTTGTTCGTGTTCTCTTCTCTGGTTTTACCCTCTTTGTTTCTCATTGAAGTATAAAGACCTCTCGACAAAGCCGAAGTTTGGAGGCTTTTATACTTGGGCACAGACGGGCCTCCATGACCGCCATGCTTTGCCTCCTCGTGGCAGCACCATGCGGAGAAGTTACCTTCAACTCTCCGTGATGATTGAAGCGTTGCCTTAAATCTCTAAGACTTTTCCTGGCGTATGGCATTCCAACTCTAACCAACGTGTGAACAAACCATCTACATTATCAAAGCCCTGAGGTGTAACACCCTATGCCTCGAGAACCAACGCACCATGGTAGGTTTTTACTTACGTATATATTGCCGGGATCTCCCTTGCAGGCTATCCCCTGCCACAGTGGGCCACGAGCTTGATATCGATATCATGGTATAATCCTAGCCCAAGCAAGGCTTTGGACGACTCTTCCCACTTTAGTGTGATAGTTAGTGATCTGGGGCATATTTATATGCCCAAGTGATACTCAAATGCATCGTTTGAGCCTTGTTTATCCAACAATGTGGTACATTCTCATGTATGGAAGTGTGAATCTATACTAACCAGCATGATTAGCATTGTTTTGCGGGAAAAACATACTTTTTATGGAGCTAAGATGCATGTTGGGAGGAATCGGAGATGGACTCGGGAGTGAGCAGGGAAAGCGAATTTGAAGAAAGCGAAAATAAAGAGGCTCAGCGATGGGCCGTGACACCTTTACTCGCCCGCGGATGCATTAAATAGGGAGATATAATTTCAAGAATTTCAGGAGAGGGTTCACGATTGTGCCGTGGCACGTTGGAATCAAATTCACGGATCTTGACATTCCGGTGAAGGGCGCGTTTGCAGTAGCCTGGCTGGGCATGCTCGCGTTGCATGCCGTGCCCGTTGGAAGCACAATTACACGAACGGCTAAATTCCGAGCCTCCGCGTTTGCACCATGTCACGGAGGGCGGTGCTCCTTGATACCTTTCAGAAGTGACACGTTGCTTGTTATCAGGGAAAAATTCTCACCCAATTATAAATAGAACACTTAGGTTCATTTTAGTGTCGACTTGGTGGGCAAGCACGTGGGTTCTGAGGTTGAGGAGGGGCGAGAATTCTTAGGGTTTCTCTATCCCTTTCTTCTTTCTTTCAATTGTTTGTATGATTTGCACTCATTTAACAATGTTTAATCCACAAATGAGTGGCCAATTCCCTTTCTTCTTTGAGGTTGGAGAACGGTTATCTTGAAATATAATTGTTGATTATTTGGTTTTCATCTTTTCTTCTATGGTTGTTCTATTAATTCTTGTTCTTCTTGCATTGATGTCGGCCAATGTTAATGTAAATTCAAAATCCGGTTTCACTGCAGAATATGGCGAAAAGTTGTGGTATTAATAGGTGTAGTCTTTTCTTAGTTTGGGAAAATTGAAATTGATTCACCTTCGGGATAAATATACACGAAAGTCGTATTAGTCAAGGTAGAATAGTTTGTGTGGCCTTTTCAGAACATGAATTTCTGCTATCACTTAAATGTAGGTGGAAAGTTTACAGTTTTGTAGACGGGTTAAATGAGTTTTTGTCATGAGGCATGATTGAGCCCAACAGCAGGAAAAGATAAACCATGTATGTTGATAATTAATTTCTTTACATGTTCATTTAGCCTCGGCATGCTCACATTCATAGTTCAGACTCACTTGTATAATTATTTTAGCTTAGTATAAAATTAGTTCACAAAATATAAAAAACTTTTCTTTACTTTGTTGTCTGCATTTTTAGAGTTACGGTGAATTGATAAGGTGATTTTGCCACAGTAGTCCAGTCCCCATAGGATCGATACTTGACTTACTTGAGCCACTTACTACTTGTTCGACCACGTGCACTTGCGTGTAATTCTCAAAAGATGCGAACAAGTTTTTGGCGCCGTTACCGAGGACTAGCAATTGGCAGAATTTATAATTTTTCGCCCAAAAGTGTTAGTTTGCTATTTCTTTATTTAGCATTGACAACTTGGTCTTAGCCTATATTTTGCAGAAGAGCAGTTACGATTGAGCAGCTGGCAAAAAGTAAGAAGGCTGGTGGATCCATCCTTAGAGCGGAAAGACAATTCCATTGTAAACGGAGAGAAGCTCTAGGAGAAAGCTGCCCAGGTTGCTCGGACAAACAATCATGGAGCAACCACAGAATCCACCACTTGTGCGGGCGTAGTGCAGAAATGAAGCTAGGCCGGTTCGCGATATGGCAATCCACATGTAGCAATGTCACTTTAGCATTCGCAAACTGAGCCGGGAGGGAGGTTCGGCTTAAATAGAACATGGGTGCGGTGCACACAGGGCGATTCACGGAGTCTCCTCACGAGGATCCCGGCCAACATCTTCAAAATTTTTTGAGATAAGTGACACTCATGTATTTGGAGTGTCAACGGTTATGTCAGGCTTACCTTTGTTCCCATTCTCACTTTTGGGAGAAGCCAAGCGGTGGTTGAAAAGTTTGACATGAACTCTATAACCACATGGGATGATCTTGCAAAGAAGTTCTTGATCCCAGGTTCTTTCCTTAAGGTAAAAACAACAAGACTTAGAAGACAAATTCTAAGTTTGAGCAAAGAGAAGGAGAGAATGCGCGTATCCAAGCTTGGGAGAGATTCAAATCGGCATTCTTGGTGTCTCATCACCACCAATCCAAATGATGTCTTTGGTGCACACTTTTATAGAATGTTTGGAACCCCACACAAAAATCTTCTTTGGACTCTGCGGCTAGGGGACAAGCATTAGAAAAGACTTATGAGGAGTTTGTATACTTTGCTATCGCATTTCGCGAGGGAAATCAGGGTGGAATCACGGACTCTTCAGGGAGGAGCAGGAAAGCGTTTGGAGTCTTGGAAGTGGATGGGTTTACGGCTATCGCTGCCTGAGATAGGCGCATGAATCAACTCAACACCCACTTCGGCAACATGACCTTGAGTCAGTCTCAAGCCCCGGTGAATGCGTGCGAGCGAATTTGGTGTGAAGTGTGAAGGAGTAATGAGCACTCGGGCGAGTGTTGTGGAGACGAATCATTTCAGTGAACTTGTCGGTAATGCACAAAGGAACAATCACCATGATATGGTAACAACTACAATTCTAGCTGGAGGAATCACCCAGTTCTCTTGGGGTAGCAACAACCATCGGGGACGAGTTCGAGTCGGGGTGCGGAAGAGGAATCAGGAGGGCCACAGAACTATCGGTCACAATATAGAAACAACAATGCCCCTCCTCCACCACCATCACCCAGCGTTGAGAGATGTTCAAGACGATGATAGCTAACCAGCTCCAATTGCGGGCGAGCTATGAAAGGAGTTAGCGGCAGGGTCAAAATAATTAGTTAGCTACCGAGCGGCTGAGTATCGGTTGTGTTTGAGCCCAAAAACACAGGCCCTGAGGAGAGGACTTCCGTGAGCAGACCCCAACCCAAGCGAGGTGAATGCGGTGACACAGGAGTGGTTTTGCGGCTTAAGGAGGTGGGCAGAAGGCCACCTCAACGATCGGAACAGAAACGGAGGGAGCAAAAGATGAAGGGGGAAAAGTGAGATGTGAACCGAAGAAGACCTCCACCCCCTTTTCCCTCGAAGCGATTAAAGAAACACAAGGAGGAGCGTGTTTCAAAAGTTCATGGAGGTGCTTAAGCGAGGTACACATTAACTTACCTCTTGTTGATGTTTGCGGGGAGTGCTAAGTATAGTACATAAAAGGACATCGTGGCCGAACAAGCGAACTGCAGGTATGCCATGGTGGCTCTTACGGAGGAGTGCACCTTCAGGATACGAGCCCAGATTGCCTACAAAGCTCAAGACCAACAGGAACTTTACAATTCAATTAACAATCGGGCGAGTATCCAGGCTCGCCGGATTATGTGATTTGGAGCAAGCATTAACTTGGTGCAGGCCTGGTGACAAGAGGTTGGGGGCTGGGAGTCCTAGACCAACAACGAGTGATCTTACGGCTTGCGAGATTGTTCCTTGGCAAGACCCGGAGGCAGGAGTTGTGAGGGCGATGTGGTGCTAGTCGGCTCCTTGATCTTCCCAGGTAGATTTTTGTGATGCTGGACTTTGAGCCGGGCGAAGTCCCAGCTATTTTGGGACGTCCTTTCTTTTACCCCACCGGGGAAGCTGACGATAGACGTAAGAAGCTGCCCGGGCGACTCACGATAGGCTTGACAAAGGTGGAAGTGTTCGTGTATACAAGGCCACCAAGCTCCCGGCCGTGTACGAGGAACTCTCGGTCATCAACGTGTTTGAGCAAGCTGAAGTTGCTCGGGCGTTGAGTCTCGAGTTGGTGGGACAACCCCCTGACGAGGTAAGCAGGCACGAGTGAGACGGAGTTCGAGAGAAAGACGTCCGTCACCCTTGAGGCGGGAGACTGAGCGTAAATGACATCGAGCGGCGATGGTAAACTAGGTTACACGGGAGGCAACCATGAATTTTTGTTTTTATGATGATATGAGATAAAAGAAAAAAGAAAAAACATAAAGAAAAAGGAAAAGGAAAAAAGGAAAAGTGAGAAAAGCAAAAAGAGAATTTTTGCATTAATTTTGTTAAAAATAAAATATTGTGTTCTTCAAGCCCTTGGGATTCTAACGAATTTCTTGTTGTAAGATATAATTCGGGTTGATCGGAGAAAAAATGCAAAGGAGTGCAAAGGAGAAAAACGAGGTAAGAAAAATTTTAAAGTGGCAAAAGCGGTGAGCTGCGCGATGGCTCCGTGTCACGAGTGATATGCGTTACCCTCCATTGACACGTTGAAAGGCAAATACGGGGTACACAAATTCAGAGATACTCTTGATAGCTTTCCGTGTCACGGAGGAGGACCTCGTGACACGTTGAAGTGTTTTTCGCGTCGGGTCCCTTTGGGTAACCGCGCGAAAATCCCTTTTTAACCGTTTCCTGTTTTCTCTCATTTTTCATCCCCTCCGCGACAAACCTCCCAAAAATACCCTCTCCCCCGATGTGCCACGGACTAGGTACAAAAATTCATCAAGCTTTGTGATCCTTGAATTTGAGGTATGTTCATCATCTCTATCTCAATTTTGGTCGAATTTTTTCGATTTATAGCATGAGATGTGAGTAAACGTTACCCTTGGTAGAGGTAAGCTTAAATTCATTTAAGTTATTGTTGATTGATGTTCGTATCATTGTGATTGTATGAGCCGATAAAAACACGAGCTTGATCGAATTTGTGAAAAATTATAGCTAGGGCTTGAATTTGAACATGAAAAGGGAGAAATCTGTAGTTAAATTGTAAATTCTTGTTGGTTAAATTATGTTGGGTGAAATGAGTTGAGTCGTGTTCTATGTAATATATTTAAAAGGCAATAGTTTTTGGAGAGTGCAATTATATGCAAAAAATGGACGGGTTGCATAAGGGTTTGTAACTAAATGGTTTTTCGTTTTTTTTTCTCTTTTCTCTTGTTCATTATTACGTGCTCTGTGTAGTGTGATCGATGGTGATGTTGAATTGAAACTGTGTGTCCCGAGTAGTACGGTTGAGTCATACCGTCGTATTTGCGAATGCACAATGCAATATCGATTGTGTTTTTTAGGCATTTTTAGTTTTCTTGTTGTTGCAAATTAGAAATAAACATGTTCTTGCCGTAATGCTAAAATTGTGGCTGAAGGCTAGTGTAGGGTGGCCGAGCCTAACCCAGCTGAGTGAAACTCATTACAAAATGCTTCGACGTGGGGCCCATGCGCTTTCTTTGACGGGAACAACGGCAAGCGAGCAAGACAAAGGAAAGGGCGAAATCAACATCGGGCGCCAGGAAAGACTAAGAGCGAGAGCAGCCGGTCAGCCGGCACCCGGCTGCGGTTCCACGCGGCCGGCGCGCATGTACGGGACCGAGATGGGTGACAGAGGAAGGGGAAGAAATGGTATGCAAAGCACAAAGGAGAACAAGTACTTCCCGGAGGAGCATATTTGCAAGGGACCCATTGTACGGAGTTCCCCCCGCATTGTACATCAGTTGACAACTGTGAGTGCACGCTTCATTGTGAGCCCGAGTGCAATACGCATGATTCGGGGAAGTTCTATGCAAGTGGGCTGACACTCCGCGATCACACCATCAAAATAAAGGGGGCAGTTTCACCCTTGAGCCTCATCACTTGGTACCATATTGGGGCCTTGAACAGCGATGCCCGTAGCCTTTCCGGCGGTGAATATCCACTCCACCTTATGCGGATATCGGACGCACATTGTGTGGAGCCCGGTCGGCCAAACACTTATTTGGAGCGAGCATAAGGAGAGGGCTACCATCGAGACATTGCCCTACTCACGGATGAACGGGGAAGCCGGGATGGGCGAAGATGCATTTGTTCTTTGTTTGATTAGGGGGTGCACATGATAGAGCACCGGGATCGCGTATGCACAGTGTATGCCACGATGAAAGAGTGCAAGATAAATGTGGGCGGTGATCATATCCGCTATGAAGAGAGCCCGTTTGCATCAAAGTGCAGTGCGGGTTTGGTACGTTTGCGACCACGTTCACGAGGGGCACAGGTAGAGGAAGAGGCCACACAGGCTATATCCGCGAGATGGGAGGCGTGCCATAGACGTCACAAAGACTAAGGCACTGACACCACTCACGGGTATTCTCCACACTAGCGAATGACATGCTCGGGATGATCGGTATATGGCCGCATGTTCGGGATGCGGATGCTCCATTTAGCATAGGTGGGGAAGGCAGAACAGCGGAGGATGAGCTGTGGCGACTCGACCTAGATTACCCCTTTGGAGAAAACGCCGGGGCTCTATGTCGTGTGGGCCCATCATTTGTGGAGCAGGTGGATGATGACGTCCCAGCGTGA
This sequence comes from Datura stramonium, assembly GCA_018107945.1. NCBI lineage: Eukaryota > Viridiplantae > Streptophyta > Magnoliopsida > Solanales > Solanaceae > Datura > Datura stramonium. Next base: position 14,828 of record JACEIK010001064.1, read on the forward strand.
GGGAGACACGTCGCGAGGATCCCGGCGTTGAGTCGGAGGAGGATGACGGGGGAGATTCGGACCTGGGAGATGAGCGGCACGATGAAGAAGTGGAATACTTTGATTGATCAAGGAGTTTCACCAACCACTTTTGTGTTTTGTGAGTGTATGAACACGGGACGGTGTTCATTTAAAGTGTGGGGTGGGGATAAGTTAGGTGGTCTTTGGTTTTCGTCTTGATTGGTGTGTATTCATGTTACATTTAGTGTTTGAAAATATTGTGATCTGTTTTTGTGTGTATGTTTCGTAGTGTAAATATCTTTGTGAAGTTGTGTGTGTTGTTGAATGTTGTTAGCGATTAATGTAGAATTGTTTTGTCGAAATTATCGATATTGTTAAAATTTTCGTTGATTATATTTAGCATTGGGTTTCTCGGAGTTTGTTTTCGGTTCTTTTACCGAGAAAGAGTCCCCACATTAAACCGAAGTCGTAAGTAGTGACCGTTCCCTATGATGGATGGATGACAAGCGTCTTAAAGGAAATGCGGTCGATAGGAGTAGTTTTGTTATTTTATTTTTCAATTTTGGGTTGTTGGTTGTATCCCATGCATGTTGCTACTCTGTAGCTACGAAATCCTTGTTGCGTGTTATACATAATGTTTATATTTCAAAGGTGATTCGTTTGAAAGCATGCAAAATTTTTGTGCATATGTGAACCTTAGTACAGGTCGATTCGGTGTGATTGAGGGTTAATTTTGAATTCTTGTAATTAGCGATTAAAGAGTACGTAGATATGTCTTGAGTTAAGCATGTGCAATGAGCGTATAGCGAGATATCGTTTATTCCATGCTATTGTGAAGTACATAGAACTTGCACGGTGTGTATATGAAATGAAATGAAGGAAGTGTAGTGTGGGGAAAGGATGGTAGGCGTTTCTTTGTTTATCCTAACGTTTTTATATACCCACCTTGAATGTCAAATCCTAGTCGGCCCGTTGAGCCTTGACTATTTTTTCTTTTGTCAAAGGTGTAAACCAAGCTTAACCCTTCCTTTTCATTGTTTGTAAACCCTAATCAGAAGCTCTTAAGCACTCACGAAAAAATAATTTTCCCACGGTGTAGGAGTGAAATGATGAAAGAAAATGAAAAGAGGAAAAAGCAAAGTGATGAAAAAGAAAGAAAAAAAGTCAAAAGGTGCCTTTGGCCAGATGTAAGAAAATAAAGTGCATAGCTAAACTTTGTTGTTTGGTGGTGTGTGTGGGGTGCGTAAAGAGTTGGAAAAAGTAATTAGAAAGACTTCAAGGTTAGGAGGAGGAAGAAAGAACTTATGCCCGAGAATATGATGGGATGTATTGAAAAAGCGCTTGAGGATGCTAGTTACTATTATTGGTTAGCCCAGAGTGTATACTAGTTTAGACTTACATTACAGCCCGTTAAGTCCCTACGTGATCTTACATCACGCGTCCTTATATTAGTGGGTAATACACTAGAGGCAAGCTTATGGTTCATAACACAATGCATGTGAATTCTTTTGGGAGAGTGAGCGAAATTGTGTGTGTCTATCTTGACATGGATTTTATTAGAGTTCATGTGATTAAAAATAGGAAACTCTCTTATGTGTGAGGGCACATGTTTGACAAAGGAATAGATTCGTGTCGGATAGTGGTCGACTATGTGCATGAGTTTGCCGATATCGAGAGTCGGTTTGTGATGTCTAGGAGGTCTTGATATGTTTGATTACATTGTAATGATGATGCCATGCATTTTTTCTTGATGATTTGTATGTAAATAATCGGTACAACCGTGGCACCCGGATTGTCGAGCCCTAAGAAGTAGCCATGATGGGATGTCAATTGCATGGTGTAGGGTATTGTTCGGGACGAACAAGATTTTAAGTGTGGGAGTAGGTGATGCGAGGCATATTTATATGCCCAAGTGATACTCAAATGCATCGTTTGAGCCTTGTTTATCCAACAATGTGTGTACATTCTCATGTAAATTGTAGGGAAGTGTGAATTTATACCCCAACCAACATGATTAGCATTGTTTTGCGGGAAAAACATACTTTTATGGAGCTAAGATGCATGTAGGGAGGAATCGGAGATGGACTCGGGAGTGAGCAAGGAAAGCGGGCGAAGAAGCAAGAAATAAGGAGCTCGCGATGGAGGGCCATTGTTTCTGTACCATCGCGGATGCATTACGCACAGAATATAATTTCAAGAATTTCCCGAGAGAGGGTTGTGGTGTGCAGGTAACCGTTGGAATCAAATTCTGGATCTTGACATTCCGAGTGAAGGGGCGCGTTTGCAGAGTGGAAGCACTTGGCCAGGCATGCTCAGCGTTGCATAGGTACGTTGAGACAATTGCAGACGGCTAAATTCCGAGAGAGCCTCTGCGTTTGCATCGTGTCCGAGAGCGGTGCTCCGCGATGCACTCAGTGACACGTTGCTTGTTCCCAGGAAAAATTCTCACCGGTATAAATAGAACACTTAGGTTCATTTTTAATTATTCTAACTTGGTGGAGCAAGAACGTGGGTTACGGGCGGTTGGAGGACGAAAATTCTTAGGGTTTTCTCTATCCCTTTCTTCTTTCTTTCAATTGTTTGTATGATTTGCACTCATTTAACGATGTTTAATCCACAAATGAGTGGCTAATTCCTTTCTTCGCGAGGTTGGGAACAATTATCTTTAAATGTAATTGTTGATTATTTGGTTTTCATCATTTCTTCTATGGTTGTTATTAATAGTTGTTCTTCTTGAATTGATGTCACGGCCCAATGTTAATGTAAATCCAAAGAATAGTTTCACTAGAGGGCATACCTTGAAGTTGGAATAATAGGATATGATCTTTTCTTAGTTTGGGAAAATTGAGAATTGATTTACCTTCAAGATAGAAATATACTGAAAGTCGCTAGTCCAAGAGTGGAATCGGTTTTGTATGGTTAAGACATGAATTTCTTCTTATCGAGAGAAATGTAGGTGGAAGATTCATGATTCTTAAGTTGGGTTAAATACGAGAGTTTTATTCCATAGGCATAAGTTCCGACTAGGAGGCAGGGAAAAGATAAACCATGTATGTTGATAATTAATTTCTTTACATGTTCATTTAGCCTCAACATGCTCACATTCATAATTTGAGACTCACTTGTATAATTATTTAGCTTAGTATAAAATTAGTTCACAAAATATAAAAAACCTTTCTTTGCTTGTTGTGTACGCATTTTTTAGAGTTACGGTGAATTGACACTAAGGTGATTTTTGCCCGTAGTCCGGTCTGTGGGATCGATGTGGCTTACTTGAGCCGCTTACTACTTGTTCGACCACGTGCACTTGCGTGTAGTCATCGGTTTCAGCAGCGAGCAGTTGGGACCACGTAAGCTCTATGGTATGTTGGTTAAAAGGCAAATCTCCCATTGTTCCTCATGATTTATGTTATGCTTGTTCATCATTCACGAGATTTTATATATCTATATATGTTCTCGCGAGGTTTAACTCAATGTTTAGTTTTACTTTTGACTATTAGATTTCAGCTTTGAGCCAATTGATTGATTATGATGTTATGTTATGCATGATTCTAGAAAGAATGCATGCAAGAACTACTATCGAGATTCTTATTTTTATGTTTTACATTATGCATGTCTTTTAAATGATTTTACTTATTTAAGCGGTTTTACTTACCTTGCATACTAGGTACATTCAACGCATTATTGACTGCATACTCTTTTGTTGTATCATTTCATTATACGGACCGGTACTCAAACTCGGCCAGTTCATAGCCCGGTCTTGGCGCTAGCATCTTACGCTTGTTGGTGAGTCCTCATCTTTCGAGAGGACTAGATGTGTTGAATTCCCTCTATGTATTTTTCGGTTTCGAAACTTTATTGAGTTAGTTGGGGTCTTGTCCCATCAACTCATCATTTTAGAAGGCTTTTAGGCAAAAGATGTATTCGGTGTAGACTGTGTATTACGATGTTATGTTTATTTTAGACTTCCTCTAAGATTATCATGCTTTGATTATTCAATTTTAGTTATTGTGTTAGATGTATGTACATGCCACAGGTCAGCTTGGAGTCTCTTGGGGCTCCCTTGTCCGGGTGTCTCGTCAGAGCCTTGTTCGGGTCATGACATTGAAGTCCCTTATGCTTTTGTAGCTCGTCTATCTAGATGAGGTTTGATACAAGGCGGACTTCGGTCGGCCGCAGAGTTAGCTCAATAGTAGGAGAGGAGTACCGGTGAGTTCCACAGTCGAGGGACAACCGATGCAATCGGCGAAAGGGATTTCTTTAATCTCCCCGAGTATCATCTCGGAGCACCAGGAACCTTATAAGGTAACATACATTCCAATTCCATTCCTAGTTCTTTCTACACCCTCGATAAATTCACTTATTTCACACAATTCTTCTGGTCATGCCTTTTCCTCTTTACTTTCTATATTCCTATATGCAATGATGGAGAGGTCAACGATTATTGGTATATATATATAAGTTAGCTCAATTAGTATACACTTAGAATTAGAAAGGGACGACAGTTAATGTTTGATTACCTGAATATGCGAAGGATTGTGCAAGGTTTCAACTACCTCATCTTTTAGAGATACTTCAATTCAGCTCCTTAGACCTATTATAGAATGATAGGGTCATTTTCCACCATCTAACTTGTTCTTTCGATGCAGTAGAAAAGATTAAGTATCAATGCCATGTTACCTTGAGTAAATAGTAAAGGGCTAAAAGTGTTTATTCAGAGAATGGTTAGAAAGTTTAAGACCCCTAGTGTTTAAAAAGTTACCTAGACCCCCACGATAGTAAGTGGGGACGAGATAATATTCTAGGACCTACTAATTCTCTATGCGAAGCGAAATTACATAAATATGGAAATCAAATGGTCCTCGAAAGATGAGACTCACCACTAAGCTAGGTGCTAACTACGGAATTGTCTACCACGAGTGAGCACAGGTCTCGGGGCCTATATAATGAAATAATACATCATAGAGTATGCGGTCAATACGAATGTCACAAGTATGCAAGGTAAGTAAAACCTCTTAAATAAGTAATATCATTTTAAAACATGCATAAGACGAAACATTAAAAAAAGAATGCCGGTAGGGCTTGCATTCTATATTCTAAAAACATGATCTCAACATAAATAACATTGTAAGCGGTCGGAATTGACCCAAAGCTGAAATATATTATCATAATTAAGTTGAACATTGGGTCAAACCTTCTTCAGGACACATGTAGATATATATATATATGTAACATGAATGATAAACATGCATATTTAAAATCATGAGTAACATTGGGAGACTTTTCATATAAAGCTGTCGCTGATAGAGGCTACGTGGTTCTAACTATCACACTCAAGTGGGTAGAGCTTGATATTGATATCAAGCTCATGGCCCCAATCGGGTAGGGGATAGATCACAAAGGGGAGATTACCATGAAAGCATATATATATATGAATCATCCTACATTGGCGTGTAGTTCGGCGTAGGGTGATCGACCCTTAGCCTACTCGTGCTAGACATTAATCTCAAAAACATGCATATGCTCTCCATCGTTTATCAACGAAGCTGTATAGATCTATTGATGTAGGCTGAGCAGTCATGAACACATATAAATTTGAATCCTTTAGCAGGAGCCTTGGCTCAAACCATACCACAAGCTAAGTAAATTGGGAGGCTAGACTCCAAAGCCATGTGGTAAGCTAATTTAACATGAATCATAATCATACTTAAACATATGGTCTTGCCCAATATTTTAACATTCTTGAATTTAACTTGATTCACTTTGAAAACATTAACATAAAATGGTTAGATTGAAAACATGCTTTTTCTCATCAAAATTCATCATACATGAACATGCTTCATAAACCTCCAGTTCTCATAAGCTTTCATGATTGGGCATCATAATTTGGAAAACTAGTAAACATGATTAGTAATAGAAAACATGATAAAACTTGCCCATGAATCTTAATTAATCAATTAAAACATGCGAAATCATACCCTTGGCATTGACTTAGAGGAATTCGTAATTGGGCTAAAACCCCCATAGGGTAGCTCATAGATTTTCATGAATTAGAGAGGGATTGGGCATGGGTGTGGAGGACTCTAACACTCATAGCCTCATACCTGAGAACTTGGATTATTTTTAACCTCAGTATTTGCCCAAGAGGAATTGAAGAATAATTGATGAAGAACCTTGGAGTTTTGACTTGATCACACTGCTCTCTTAAACTTTCATGCATAGGATTTAGAATATTTCTAGAATGACTTAGCCTATCTTAATACACCTTGAAAATGTCTTAAAACGGCCGTAGTATATGACCTTAGGGAATAGGAGCGCGAGAATACCCTTAATAACTTCGCACAAGTAAAGGTGCTCGCCCGAGTCCCAACGAGGGACCTAGCAGTCGTTGCCACCATCCACGAATCGTCAAATCAATTGTGAAGTCCACGACCCTTATTCCTTAGATCATTGATTACCTACGCCGCTGACCTATCCCACACTGAATCATGGTGACGGACCACGACTTGTAGGAGCCTTAGTAGATTACACTGCCAAACCCCCTTCACTTTCCTCAATCCCTTGCCCAAGGCTAACTCAACAAGTCGTGGAGACCAGAGCCACGACTTGTAGTGGTCAAGTGGGGACCTTAAATAACAAATCAACTCACACTACGATCCTCACCATGATTCATCTCACGACTGCGTGATCTGCCCCATAGGTCGCAGGGTGGCCTGATTCTGCATTTGATGCCCAGTTCATTTTTCTCCGTTTCACTCTTGGTCGATCTTTGGGCTTTAGGCATTGCAATACTCCCTCTTGGGAACATTGGTCTCGGAATATTTGGAAATCATATAGAAAGTAAAATGCAATCATCATATTCAAATACGATTATTTAAGGTTTGAAAAGGACGGAATGAATAACTCCAATTCCAAGCTACGAAATTTGAAGCCGAATTCATGAATCCGCACATACATCCATATACAAGAGAAGAAAGGAGCACATGGGCCGAACATGAAAACGAAATAGAGTACTAAGGAAAGATTTGTCCACGTCAAACTAAATCCGAGCTAGAAGGGGAATAGGTGTGGGTATCTAGCCATCATATCGCTTGACTTCCCCATGTAACTCCTCAACTGCTAATTCCACAATAAGTCCTTAACTTAAGCTACTTCCTTGTCCCTTAGCCTTCAAGCGATGATCAATTATTCTACGAACCTCTCATAACTAAAGTTGTCTTTCACACTGCTGCCGTCCACCAGGACAACTAGAGGCGGGACCACCTAATCCTTCTTTAAGAGCAATACAAGGAAAACGAGATTTTTATAAGCTAATTGGCTTTGACAACTCTTAATACACCTTGCCAACACGTCTCTGTCCCGTTAAGGGCCAACATAGCGGGGACTAAGTTTCCATTTATTTCTGAACCCTCATCACTCCTTCATGGTAGACACCTTTAGAAATACCAAAATCATCGCTTTGAGCCAGGTTCTCTCCTCCTTACATCGACATAGGACTTTTGGTGACTTTGAGATGTTTTCAACTGTCCTGTATAAAGCTAAACCTTCTCCATAGCCTCTCATTGGCCGAATCTGGTCCTATCGTTCATGACTTTACCAACTTCGAACCAACGAATAGGTGATCTACATCTCAGCCCATAGAGAGCCTCAAGCGGTTGCCATGTGAATCTCTTTGGAATGGTAGTTGTTATTATATGCAAACTCGATAAGAGGGAAAATGATCATCAACTACCTTTGAAGTCGATCCACGCATGCTGCCGGCATGTCCTCGAAGATTGAATTGTCCTCTGCTTGACCATCCGTTTGTGGTGAAATGATATTTAAGCTTGAGTACTAAGTCCCTTTTAAATGACCTCCAAAATTGAGAGGTATATTGGGTACCTACGTCGATATGATGGACAAAGACTCCATGTAATGAACTAGCTCTCGGATGTATGGTGGCTTAATCCTCCACTTTGGAGAATCAGTGGTTTTAATGAGATAGAAAATGAGCGGCTTTGGTCTCATTCATCCTATAACAACCTAGATGGATTCATATTATGCGTCAAGTGCGAGGCAAACTTGTGATGAAAGTACATATTGATTCCATCCCACTTCCAAGTAGGAATACTACATTATCTGACACACCTCTGATATCTAATGCTCCACCTTCACTTCTTGATGTTTGGACACTTAGCCACAAATTACGATGTCACTTCTTCATGGAATTCCACCAATAGGCTTCTCGTAAGTCACGGTACATCTTGGTGGCACACAGTTGAATTGGTCATCTGGGCAGTGAATTCTCATGAAACATTTGATTTTGCAAATCATTCAACATCCGAAACACATAAGCGTCCCTGGTATCGAAGCGAGACCATCTCCCCCTTTGAAGACCTCTACATAGTTAAGATAGCTTCCCTTTAACTTTACCAAAATAGGGTATTCATCTTGCTAGCCTTTACATTAGTCACCAAGGGCGGTTCCAGTTTGTTCACAGGCTATAACACGCCATTAGTCGAATCAACCAATTAAACTCCAAAACCTTGCAAGTCGATGCACGTCTTTCGCCAACTCCTTTCCCTCATCTACATGGGACACGCTTTCCATAGAGAGTATACTAAGTCGATCTGCCCCACTACATTAGCCTTGCCCAGGATGGTAAGAACTGTGTTATAATCCGCTAAGTAAACCACTCACTGTGGAAGGTGAATCGCTTAAAATGAAAACATATTATGAAAATACCATAGTCATGCTTTGTTTTATACCGTGGACCCATACCAATCAGGTACTCTTATCTATTGGCGAAGTACCACGTGACAATCAAGATAATGATTGCAGAATAATTCTTTCATGGATTTTGGTATAGAGGCATACACTACCAAGTTTTGGTATTCATCAATACACCAATTATAGTCTTAAACATACAATACCACAAACATTACGTTCCTAAGGTGAGTTGCTGCCGGTGTGGGATGAGATGAGAATCGTCTTCAATCTGCCGGAGCTCTTCTTACAAGCCTCGCCCATTGGAATTTCACCTTTTCTTGGGTCAAACTTAATCAGCGGCTCTTGTGATAGATGAAAACCCCTCAACAAATCTCTTATAGTATCCTGCTAAGCCCATGAAACTTCTGATGTCTAAAGAGGATTACCGGTCTAGGCCAATTCTTACCGCTTCTATTTTCGAGAGTCCACATGCCCTCATTTGATATGACATGGCCCAAATATGCTATTGAGTTCAACAAAGCTTCGCACTTCTTTGAATTTAACATAGTTAGTGATCCTTGAGTCGCCTTCCACTCTCAGGATCAGAGCGGCATGCTCCTCCTTGCTACTGGAGTATATTAATATGTCATCAATAAACACAATCATGAACATATCCAAGTATGGATTGAACACCACAGTCATCAAAGTCCCTTAAAAGATGTAGGAGCATTCACTAGTCCAAAGACACTTGGCAAACTCGTAATGACCATACCACGTTAAGAAGGCATCTTGGGGATGTCGCTCTCCGAACTACGAGCTAAAGTATACGTCTGAGATCTATCTTCTAAAAACACTTGGCACCCGAAGTTGGTCGAATAAATCATAAATCTACGGGTAAAGGATACTTTTTCTTGATGGTGACCTTGTTCAATCACCGATAGTTAATGCACATATGAAGAGAACCATCCTTTTAGAACAAGAATGGTGCACCCACAAGACTTGCTTGGTCTAATTAAACCCATATCCAACAGATCTTTCAACTATTTCCTTTAACTCTTTTAACTCGGCTAGGGCCATTCTATAGGGGAGGAATAGATATAAATTTTGCGTGTTGGAAAGAAGGTTAATGCCAAAATTGATTTCCCTCTTGGGAACACCCAATAGATCATGCAGGAAGACTTCGGATACTCACATACTCTTTGGAATTGGTTTGGATTGTCGGGACTCGAGTTGCATCCGCAACCCTAACTAGATGGTACACACAACCTTTGTAAATCATCTTTACGGCCTTAAGGTAGAAATGAAACGACCCTACGAACCTGGTGAACTACCCTTTAACTCTAAGGCGCTCTTGCATCCCGAACTCTACGCGAGGTTCACCACAATTAGCAGAGACATAACATGAAAATATGATATGTTGGGGATAACATCAATATCGGTCATGGCTAACTCTACTAGATCTGGAGGTGATTTTCGAGAGGATTGTGGCCAGGAAACCTCTATACACCCATCCATTTGCGATTGAATCACCCACTAGAGTAGTGATTTGGGGTTACGACGATACTGAGGCGAAGGAAAAATTACTAACCATGTAAGGTGTCACAAAAGACAAGGTAGCCCGGATCTAACAAAACATACATATCAAGATAGAAAATTCGTAACATACCAATAGATATGTAAGGAGACCTCCTGCTCCTAGCGCGATACTAATGCGTAAAATTTGTTCTGGTGTTGGCCGCCACACGTGATAGTAGATGCCCCTGGCGTGGCGTGCGGGTGAGGCTGCTGACCCAGGCGAGCCTCGGCCAGATCATGGCCACTGTCTACAAACAGGGAAATCTGAATAATACTGGGATTTCCACGCTAAGCAGCTTTTTGAACTTGCCAGAACTAATTCATGTGTCCCCAGACTACAAGCGCGGCAAAATTTGGAATCTTGGAATCCGTGGGCTCTTTTTGCTCCTAACCCCTAGAGCACGATGCTCCACCCCCTGCGCATTCGCTTGGAGTGGATGACACACTCAACGGCGAAGATGGTGGGTGAAATCTCTGGTGAGTCTACTATTAGTTCCACACCACGACATCGGCGAGGGAATCTATAGCTATCGGTTTGGCCCTCATAGCCTCTCTCCCCCTCATATCGCCTCTATGGCAGCCTGGCTTCTCGAGGGAAATCCATATCTGGTGGGCATAGTGGTTTGGAAATCCTTGTCCAAAATAGGTCGTCCCACGCCATGAAAGAACCTTCTCACCCGCCCTCGATCAACCACTAACTCTAGGCATACTCCTGCATACGTCATTTTCCCTTGCTTAAGATTCACAAACTCGGCAGCTTTCAACTCCCTCATCTCATGAGGGAAGAAGCGTCTAGGAACGCAACATGGTACTCCTCCCAGTGACGGGGCACCGCCGGCGGCCATACTATGCTTCCATTGTCGAAACTTAATGTGCAACCCCTTTCAAGCTGATATGGAGCCAACTCAACACACTCAACTCCATTCACCCCCATTACCTCGTGATCCTCATAGTCTAATCAATGGGTCCTCATCTGCTTTTGACCCAAGGAACACCGGCGGTTTCATTGTCGAAAACCCCTAACTGATTTATGCTACATTTGTTTTGCGGGACATATTACCCTTTACTTTTTGTTAGTTGACTTTGGCGGTCAAGGCCTTCGCTAACATGCATAGCTGCCAAATTCAAAATGACCGCCCAGCTTTGGTGCATGGTGCTCTGGACTAGTGAGGGTTATTCTTTGCCCGTCTCCATTGCCATTCTCGTTGTTATTTCCATTTCCATTCGCTTACCATTAACTCTTCGGGGTGCCATGGTTTTGCAATGTGAATAGCGAGGTTAGAAGGATAGGGGCATTCCACCATACAGCATAGATCATGAAAAGAGGAACATATCCTAGCGACGTAGCCTCTTCATGATAAGTGTGTGGGCACTTCACATCCATGAAAGACTCTACTTAATGCGACTTTCGAGACACTCTAGGACACTTCAAAACCTATTGCTCGATACCGGGTTTATCACGACTTTGTACATAGGCTCGGATCGAGACACGAGACAAGCCTCGAGAGACCCCAAATAGACCCATGGCATGAACGTACATCTAGCAATTATTTAAACAAAAGGATTGGCATGAAAATCTCGGCGGAAGTTTAGTAAGCATAACATCGAAATACACATATATGAAGCTCAATACTTTCTATTGTACGAAAAGTCTCTAACTCTTGATGAGTTGATGGGACCCAAGACCCTAACTAACTCTCTAATGAAACTAAAAAGTACATCAATATCTTTGAATGCAAATGGTCCTCAAAAATGAGGACTCACCACTTAAGCTGGATGCTAACTTCGGAACCCTCTTGACGGGTGAGTTTGAGTGTTGCGACCTGTATAATGAGTACAACATAGAGTATGCGGTCAGTATGTGGAATGTACCGAGGTAGCAAGATAAGTAAAATCTCTAAATAAGTAAAATCATTTTAAAACATGCATAAGATGAGGCATAAACAAAATAAGAATCGAGTAGGGCTTGCATGCTATATTATAAAAACACGATCTAAACATAACATAACATAGTGGCCCAGACTGATTGAATCAAAGTTGAAATCTAGTAAATCATAATTAAAGCACTTAACATCGGGTCCAAACGTGCTTTAGGACACATGTAGATATATATATATATATATATATATATATATATATATATATATATATGTAACATGAATGAAAAAAGGCATAAACTGAAATGATGAGGAACAATGGGAGACTTTTTATATAACCAAAATACCACGATAGTCTTATGTGGTCCCAAGCTTATCACGTTCAAGTGGATAGAGCCATCAAGGCTTTGCCGGAGCTAAGGACGTTACCATGATATCAATATTAAGCTCGTGGCCCCAATCGGGTGAGGGATAGCTCACAAGGAGGTCCCAAAGCATATATATATATATAAATCAACCCTACGTTCAGCGCGTAGTTCTAAGGCGTAGGTTGATCGGAACCTTAAGCCTACTCGATGCTAGACATTACTCTCAAAAACACATGCATATGGTCTCCATTGTTTTTGAGCAGCCGACCATCGTCTATTGATGAAGCTGAACAATCATGAACACATATAAATTTGAATCATACATGAGGAGCCTTGGCTCAAACCATACCACAAGCTAAGTTAAATTGGGAGTCTAGACTCCAAAACCATGTTAGCTAATTTACAACATGAATCGTAATCATACTTGAACATATGGTCCTGCCAAACACTTTAACATGCTTGAAATTGCTTGATTCACTTTGAAAACATGAACATAACATGGGTAGATTGAAAATATAAACATAACATGGGTAGATTGAAAACATGTTTTTCTCATCAAAATTAGGTCATGAACATACTTCATAAACCTCATATTCTCATAAGCTTTCATGATTAGGCATCATAATTTGGAAAACTAGTAAACATAGTAGTAATTGAAAACATGATAAAAAAACTAGCCTATGAATCGTAATTCATCAATTAAATATACGAGATCATACCCATGACATTGACTTAGAGGGAATTCATGCATTGGGTTAAGCTCCATAGAATCGGCTCATAGATTTTCATGAATTATAGAGGGAATGTGCATGGGCTGTGGAGGATACACCCATTCATAACCTCACATACACGAGATACATGGATTCTATCACCTACGTACTTTCCCAAGAGGAATTGAAGAATAATTGATGAATAACCTTGGGGTTTTAGGAAACCAAATCACCCTATACTCTCTTGAACTTGCATGCATGAGTTTAAAATAGGTTAGGATGACTTAGCCTATCTTAATATACCCTGAAAATTTATCAAAAATGACATAGTATAGGACCTTACGGCATAGGAATGGCGAGTACCCTTAATAACTAGGCGAGAAAATAGCGCTCGTCGGTCCCCACGAGGGACCTAAAGAGTCGTTCCACATCCACATGAATCATCCATTGATCATGAATTCCACGGCCCTTATTTCTCAAATCATTGATTACCTTATGCCCACAACCTATCCCACGAATCGTGGTGACTAACCATGACTCGTGGGGACCATCAAGTAAATTTACCTTTGCTAGACCCCCTTCACTTTCCTCGAGTCCCACTTGCTGACTAACTGGTGAGTCGTGGTCAGGTCTAAATAGGACCTTAAATATAAAAATCCAACTCACATCACGATCCTCACACGGGTCATCTCACAACTCGTGGTCTACCTCATGGAGTCCCTGAGAACAACTCGTTTTGTTACATGGTGTCAAATTTTTAGTTTTTCTCTGTTTCACTTAGGTTATGATCTTTGGGCTTCGGGGTATTAAACATCTGGTCATTGTTGAAAAGCTAATGAGATTTACTTATTTCTTCTTTGGTAAGAGTGACGTTTTATTTAAAGACTACGCGAGAATTAAATACTAAAAACATTCCGTCTATATGATGCCCGGTGTCTATTGCTTCGACGAAGGGCCACAACCCTGCCGTTAGGTGTTGGAAAGGGTGTTTGGTCAGATTTGGGCGCATATTCACTTGCGTACGACTTCTCACTCTGAGACAACTAGCCAAGCAGAGTACATGATTCAAATTCTCATAGAAATATTATGGGTGGGAAGGTAGGGCCCTATGCATCAGTGACCTAAAAGTAGGTAGGTCATGGAAAGTCGAAACCCAGGGCATACTACATCGGTCGGGGGAAAGTTAAACTTATTAGAAGATATATATCGACGGCCAGGGGGGTCACTAGAAGTCTCACCCTAATGTATGGCATAGGGAGTTAGAGATTGAAGCAACGACTTGGTATTCTGAAGAATTTCGCCAAAAGAAGGGCGTTATAAGATCTAATAAGGGCAGCCCAACCTAGAATGACTAAGCTATATCGGATCCTTTCGTAAGATTGTCCAACGACTTATGAGATAGAGTTTCCTTCAAAGTTAGGATCTGTTTATCAACACTACACAAGAATGTAGGAGACTTTTCTCTGGCGACCAGTTGAGTAGTCCCTACGAAGAGACTCCAATAGTGATATTAGATTGGCATGTCTGTAGGGGCTATTTTGAGAACCAAAGTTGTAGCCTAGTAAAGTCTTGTAGAGGAACATAAAGGTAAAAGGTATTTCTTGGGAAGGCGGGAAAATGAAGTTTAGATATCCTCACTTATTCCAAACACGACCTAGATTAAGCGATTGAGTAAGATTGTTGTTCGGTTGTTATTTGATTGCTTTTTTAGATCTTGTTTAGTTATTCCTTGGATATTGTGGGTAGTTGCTTGTAGCATCTTCTGAGATGCCTATGTTGGATTTTCTACGTTTTAGGTTTGGATAGTCCGATTACAAGGAGACTACGCAAGAATTTTTCTAGCAATAGTTAAAGAGTTGAGTCTATTAAGCTTAAGATTATATTCGAGGACGAATGTCCCTAAGGTGGCAATGATGTTACACCTAGTAAGTTTCTATCATTTAAGCGTGCATTCATACGTATGTTGATATTTTTAGAGTACGATGCATATGGAAAAGGCTCGGGGAATGAGCAGACGAGTACGGAGTCGGCGAGTAGGAGGTTGAGACCGGAGGCTAGGCGTGCGGAGTCTTCAGGCCCACGCCCGGCTGACTGGCATCTTGAGTAGTGCATTCCACCCAATTATTGGCACTATAGGTGGCACCCACTACCCCATATCCCGCTGCCTCCAATAATATATAAGTTCCTCCTTGGCTTGAGTAAATCATTTGTGGAATCTTTCCCCTTAAGCGAGAAGGAAAGTGAGCAACAATTTCTTCAATTTTTCAACAAATTATTTGTTAAACTCCATTCAAATGAAAATTCATCTTGGATAACATATCCCGGGCCTATGAGGAACATCCTGAATTTATTTCTTGAAAATTTTCTGAAGATGCAGGATCCCGCCAAGTAAAAGTTGTGAAATTGCTTCAAATTGGGTTCTAAGCGGCTACGGGTGATAGGAAAGCCTTTCTACCATATAAACTCTCGAGAATTGTGAGTTTTCATCCAAGAATAAATGAAGATGAATTATAGTTAATAGTATCCAAATGATATCGTTGCCGAGTCTTAGTATTGAAATAGCCTTATTCTCTCGGCATAAGGGCTACAATTAAGTAGAATTACTAGCTTCGGGTGGGAAACAATTTAATGAACAAAAGTTGGCATTCGAGGTATGTAAGGATATCCTTTCGGCAAGTTATTCTCATCGTATAACGATACAACCTATGTTCTTTAATGGAGACAACGATCCTATATGTTGTAATTATTTGATGCTAGTTTATAAGGATCATCTATGTTGTGATTAGTTGGTATCGTGGAGTATGATTATATGTTGTGATTAGTTGCTACTAGTTCATAAGGATCATGCATGTCGAGATTAGTTGTTATCGGTAGATTACGATTATATATGTTGTGATTAAGCTGTTGTCGGTATATTATGATTATATATATGCGTGGTTATTTTGCTAAAGATGTTTTGAGTATATTGTAGTATCCCATTTTGGGAAAAAGAGTATGTTAAGTGCGACTCACGCGTTGGAGAATAATGGGAACTCCTCTGTTCTTACATTCACTATATTAGTAGAATTAGGATGTTTCTTTGTCATGCCAATGCCTTAGAAGTTAGGGGTTAGGTATTGAACTTTCGAGGTTGGTAAGTTGGACGGTATAGAGTACTTAACCAATAAATATAACTATCGAGTTTGGCTTTGTATTGTCGGTAATGCTAGCCCGGAGTACATTTGGTGTACCTTGACTCCCTCCGAGGCGGGATTTGGATAGGATAGTCACACCCTAGAGTCAACGGCACCGAAGGGTTTCCCTAGTTAAATGAGTGGCGACACCGCCATCTAGTTGTACACAGCCCCGACGGTTAGTTGCGGTTGACTTAATGCTTGTCATACAGGTTGCCCAAGAGGTTATCCTGGTTATACAAGTCGGATAGACTGTGAGTGACCTAAGGAGGGGACCTTATTAGTAGTTGGATGGGGGGAAACGCCCCAGCACTGCTCGTATAGATACTCGGGTATGGGTTTTCATGCAGTGACGAGTCCGAGGATAAACCTACCTACGGGAGCTAGCAATCACCTAGAGAAGACATATGAAATACGAACGAGATCAAGTTAAGGCCTAAGGGACTAGAACCACAATAGTACAATATTATCTTCGGGCTAAGAATTATAAATATTTTGTGGAAGGTTAAGGGTTGACTACTCAGGAGCATGTCCCATTAGTAACGACCCAACCGGTTGTTCTAAGAGAAAGAGGCTAAATAGTTGGTCTTCCACGACCTTACAATTTGTTTATGAGCTATCATTGCCCTAGCATGACATTCAGATTATTGTTTAGGCTACTCCGAGATCTCGCTATCTGTCTAGACCATTAGAGATTATGATCATTGCTAGGATCCTACGATGGGATGTAGGCCCAAAGGGTGCACTTGTTGGCATCTATATAGACTATCTAGGGGCGAGTAGTGATTGCGTTAGGTAAGAGCCAGATGTACCTTTTGAGTGGCTAGGTTGAGACTAAAATGTAGTATATTGGTTGGGATTGACCCCACCTAGGATAGCCTTCCATTGACCAACTTCAGGGTTGCTAATTGTGCCATCTCACAGACTATTGATCGCTCAAAGGAGCTTATATGATGTTCATCGGAAGGAGCTACTTGATGTCCCAGGGACTATAACCAAGGTCATAATACGGTCCATCCCACGAATGGGCTTCTACTTTTATGTCGTATCGGCATCAATGACCCTCCGTCAAGCCTTAAGTGCACGGGTGATGAACGCAGAGTGTACGAGGTTGTACAAGTAATATAGTGGCCCTTTTTAGGCTTAGGAATGTCGAACCTACGGGGCCGGGCTAACCGAGGTAAAACCTTCAGTGTTAATTTATTGTAACTCTAAAAATGAAGACAACGGTGTAAAGAAAAGTTTTTATATTTTGCAAACTATTTTTATACTAAAGTAGAATAATTATACAAGTGAGTCTGAACTATGAATGTGAGCATGCCGAGGCTAAAACGAACATGTAAAGAAATTAATCATCGATCTACGTGGTTTATCTTTTCTCCGGTTGCTAGTCGGTACTTATGCCTATGGATTAAGTATTTAACCCAACTTAAGAATCATGAACCTTCCACCTACATTTACGTGATAAGAAGAAATTCATGTTCTAGCCATACAAAAATCGATTCCACACTTGACTAATATGACTTTCAGGTATATTTCTATCTGAAAGGTAATCAATTCTCAATTTTCCCAAACTAAGTAAAGATCATATCTATTAATTCACAACTTTCCGGTTTCTTGCCCTCTCGGGTGAAACCGGACTTTTTGGATTTACATTAACGTGGCCGAGATATTAATACGGTAAGAACAAGAAATTAAATAAAAGGAAATTAATAATTTGAATTAAAAAAACAAAAAAAACCAAAGAAATCAACAATTACATTTCAATACAACGGTTTATAACCTCGGCAAGAAAGGGAATTAGCCACTCTCCTTTGTGGATTGAACATCGTTAAATGAATGTAATTCATACCAACAATTGAAAGAAAGAAGAAAGGGATAGAGAAAACCCTAAGAATTTTCGTCCTCTCAACTTCACGTAACCACGTTCTAGCTCCACCAAGTTAGAATGTAAAAATCAACCTAAGTGTTCTATTTAGCGAGGTGGGAATTTTTCCCGAGAATAGCAAGCAACGATGTGGTGTATCCGCCCGAACCTTGCCTCCGTGACACGGTGTGTATCACGGAGCACTTCCAACGTGTCACGGAGTGTATCGCGGAGCACTCCCAACATGTCACGGAGGCATCGCGAGCACGCCAACGATGTCACGGAGGCATCGCGGAAGCCCTACGAAATGCGCCCAATTTATTCCAGCTTTGGTGTTTCGCTCCGATATCATTCCTTCACTTCACCAATCATAGGTGGGTCCTCCAATCGTATTTACTTCAAAAACAAAAAGACAATCATGTTGGTTAACATTTCTTCTCATTTATATAAAAATTACATGAAAATGTATGCAATAACTTAGATAAACAAGACTAATTTAAGTTATAAAGTATCACTTGGACATGCTATTTTTGCCCTTGATCACCTACCCCACACTTAAAACCTTGTTCTTCCTCGAACAACATACACATCTAAATATGAAGATTCACACATAACTAGTTTGGTACGATGATTCAAATTACGGCTATGATGATTATTTAAGATACAAGCTAAAAATAAGGCATGCACGCTTTGATCAATGAAATGAAATACAACTATGTTAAGACTGCCAACCTCAGAATCGAACTCTCACTCGAAGCAAATTCATGCAAATCAACTGATTAAGAGATCACACATGAACTATATCCTTCATTAAACATGTGCCCTCACGGAAGGGAAGTTACCAATTTCACACACAAAAACATTTTATATCACAACATGTGTGGGTACATAAATAAATTTCACTCCTCTCACAAAGAATCCACATGCACCATGTAATGACCCATAAGCTTGCCCTTAGTATTGTACTCCACTAATTTGAGGATGTGCGAATGTAAGATCAAATTAGGACTTTTGGGTTGTAAAGTACTCGGGTGTAGGTAGGTACTATTGGTCGGTAATAGTGACTATCTTCCCTAAGCGCTTTCAATACATCACGCCCTCATTGCGAACTTCCTTCCCTTACTTCACCTTTTTATCATGGTAGTTTCTTTTTACTCTTTTGCTCCCCCATTTCTTTTAGGCACTTTTAGCTCATTAGTAAGGAGTTGTATAAATTATTTTTCATTCATTTTGTTTCTTACTCCTTACTAATAATCAACTCGACCCCACACACAAGTGCTTTGACACTCTCACTTTTTACAAGCTTCCACTTTTCCTTTCTTTTCATTCTTCTCTCCTTTCCTCTTGATTTTCTTCTTTAAGCGCTTAGGAGTTTTGTATCAAATTCAAGGTTAATGAAATAAAAATGGTTGAAAGCATATTTGCGGCTAATAATGAGATAGGCTAAAGGCTCAATGGGGGCGATGGGATTAATATTTCAAGGTAGTAGAGGATAAATATTGGTTCATTCAAGAAATGCCTAAATCCATCTCCTACAATTAATCATTAATTTCATTTTATAAACACACCGAACAGTTCTAGACACTCCATAATAGCAAAGAATACTCAAAAACCTTACACTTATGGCACATGCTCAAAGAATTCAAGACATTCGGGCTCTTTTCATTTAATCACAAGAATTTGAGAATGGCTTCAATCATATGGAGTCAAATTCAAGAGCCTAAGTGTCTCAAGCAAAGTTCATACTGCCCCTTCTTCAACACTGCATACTTGCATCTTACAATCATATATAGCACATAAGAATATAAAGCATCCATTAGCTATGGGTTAAAAACCGTAATGGCCAAATTTTTCCTCCAAGGCGGTGAAGTCATCATCCATCAATGTGGCTGAGTCCTAACTACGGCTAAACATTATATACGAGACAAATAAAAATAAAAAATAAAAAAATTTGTTTTTCGTTTTCAAAGATACATCGGAAAAGCAGAAAAGAAAAACCAACGGGTGATGAATTCATGTGACTCACAAGAATTTTTTTTTCAACTTTCTCCAATCTTTTCCTAGCATCACATTCACCTACAATTTGTTAAGCACAGAAAATTTTCAGAAAATTTTTGAAATTTCCCTTAAACATACTACTTGAATCATGCTATGTCCTCATAGCATCAAGTTAACATTTAAAAAGGGTAAGAAATACTCCCAAGGGCCTTTAGGCCTAGCGAAGCAACATGGTTTCCTTCCACTTTGCAACGGTGGGTGTTTGACCCCACACTTTTTCTCTTCCATGCTTGTTAGCTTCCTCCTCCAAAGGAGTTTTCAGTCTTCCCCTCCATCGTGTAACTTTCCACCAAAAACAACAAAAGATGAAAAATAAATAAAATCGGTAAATGCAAAAGTGGCGGTACCGTGGTACCGCTTGGGTTGCCTCCCAAGCGGCTAATTTTATGTCGCGACACGGCGCGTACGTTTCACCGCTTTTTCCTCCGCCTTGAGGATATGAATCTCACCCTAATTTCTTCTCCTAATTTTCTTTTTATGCTCCTAGGGGTGGTGGTGAAAAATTGTAAGGTCAAGCTTGAGTAGATGTAAGCCACTTTGACGTTTTATTGGCCCTTACGTAAGGGTGAGAAGTCATTATTTGTCTATTAGGCTCGGCAAATTTCAGAATATATATGGGACTTGGTCCTCCCTCTTGACATTTCTCCCTAAGCTCGGAGGGCTATTTCTATGTCGTCAACCAAACTTAAGGTAGAAAAGTGCTTGAGTAAGGTCGATGCACCTTGGTTACGGCTGTGCAATTGACCCCCTTACTTGTATACCTCTTCTCATCAACATCTATCTCTCCTAGTAGTGTCAAATGGGGTATACTCTATCTCTTCTCCCCCGAACGAATTTCCTACAAGTATGAGCTCATCACGGGGACACTCAAGAGGTTCTAAATGTCGGGCTTCATCGAAAATTCACCCTTTCTTCCTCTTGTAGTTCCTCTTGAATATCGCCTACAAGCGTTGCAATTTGTCACAAGCTTCAGCCTCGGCAACCATCTCCGTGAATTTAAAGCTCATCCTTTTTAGAACCTCGCATTCTCCTCTTCTGAACTATCAATGTTGCCATTGCCTCCTTCATTGCTTCGATTGCTCAACGAGTTGTTTGGCATATTCTTCCTAATCGGTCTTGGCGTCCCAAATCCTCATTTTCAACACACTGCTATTCATCAAAAACAACGAAGGATCATAGTAGGGGCTCGGGGAAGGGGAGTATGCACTTGGATGACCATCCCAATGGTCTTCTTGACCACCACATATGTTGCATGTGTTACAATGTTGCCACCGGTGGTGTCCTCAGAAGTCGAAAAGGTTCGTCAAAATATGAGTATTCACCATTAAACCATTTGTGTTCCACGATGTCATGTCAAGAAGGGTATCCGAAAACAATCAAAATATTGAAAAAATAAAATCAAGAACACGTTGTCAACGCTTGTATAGATTCGTTAACTAACACTTAGAAAATTTTGCCAATTGCAGTCCACGGCAACGGCACCAAAAACTTGATGACCGCAAGTGTACGGGTTGTACAAGTAATATAGTGGCCCTTTTAAGAACCGAAATGTCAAACCCTACGGGGTGGGCTGGGGTAAAACCTTCCTCGAGTGTTAATTTGCGTAACTCAAAAATGAGAAACCCCGGCGGTGTAAAGAAAAGTTTTTATATTTTGTAAACTAACTTTTTATACTAAAGTAGAAAATTTATACAAGTGAGTCTAAACTATGAATGAGAGCATCCTGAGGCTACTTCGAGCGTGTAAAAAGTGTCATCGATCTCGTGGTTTTATCTTTTCTCCAGGTTGCCCATTGGAACATGCATGGATTAAAACTCTGTATTGCTTAACTTAAGAATGTGAGCAACTTCACCTACATTTTACGTGATAGAAGAAATTCATGTTCTAGCCATACAAAACCGATTCCACACTTGACTAATACGACTTTGGAGTATATTTCATCTCACGGAGGTAAATCAATTCTCGAATTTTCCCGGACTAAGAAAGATCATATCCTATTAATTCACAACTTTCAGTTTCTTGCCCTCTCGAGGTGGCAGGACTTTTTAGTTTACATTAACATTGGCCGAGATATTAATGCGGCAAGAACAAGAATTAAAATAGAACAACCATAGAAGAAAAGATGAAACAACCGAGATAATCAACAATTACATTTCAATACAATGGTTTACTCTTCTCGGCAAAGAAAGGGAATTAGCCACTCATTGTGGATTGAACATCGTTAAATGAATGTAATTCATACCAACAATTGAAAGAAAGAAGAAAGGGATAGAGAAAACCACAAATTTTCGTCCTCTCAGCACCTGTAACCCACGTTCTTGCTCCACCAGGGGGTAAATGAACCAAGTGTTAGTCTTTGGAATTTTTCCCGAATAACAAGCAACGTGTCACGGGTGTATCGCGAGCACTCCCAATGTCACGGAGGCATCGCGGAGCACGACGTGTCACGGAGGCATCGCGGGAAGCCCTCTTGGAAATCGCCCAATTTATTCAAACTTTGGTGTTTCGCTCCCGATATCATTCCTCCACTTCACCAAATCATAGGTGGGTCACTCCATTGCATTATTTCCTTCAAAAATATGGACTAATCATGTTGGTTAACATTTCTTCTCATTTATATAAAGTACATATGAAAATGTATGTGATAACTTAGATAAACAGAACTAATTTAAGTTATAAGTATCACTTGGACATGTTATTTTGCCCGCGATCAGCAGGGTGTAGTTGCAGGCCCAACGGGCTCAATGAGGCCACGAGGAGTTCAACGGGCTCGGATACGAGACCAGAAGCTAGGTAGGTTGGCTATAGTAAGGTTGGCTATAGTACCAGTAGAATCATAAGAACCTATATAGGGGTATATAGATTAAATTGTACTTGCCAGGGCATATGGGGGCCCCGGTAGGTTGTTTCTATGTTGCTTGCACCTTCCAGTCTTATGGGGCCAGGTTAGGTTCTTGTTTGTATACTTTCTTATTTGCTATATCCTATGAATGTATATTCATACAGTTTCAGCTTATATACGTGTAGTGATTTACTAGATGCAGGTTATGGATAAGAAAACTTACATGTTATCTTCTTCCCCTTCTTGCTTCTTTCTTTTAGTCTTTATAAGATACTATTCAGCTTTCTATTATCGCCATACATATTCGGTACATATTGTACTAACGCCCACGTATGGGGCGGTGCATACTTTCCTGCATGTTTAGAAAAACAGATTGCGGGATCTCCTAGCAGCTATCTGAGTTGGAAGATTGGCCAGCTCCTTTCATCCGGAGTTACCAGATTGTAGAGGCTTATCTTTCTTTTACTTGTTTAGTATTTGGGCGTCGGGGCCTTCTCCCAACCAATATTTCCACTCTTAGAGGCTTGAAGACTACAGTCTTTAGTTAGTTGTCCGTGTAGGCCGTGTGGGGATTATATATGTTCAGTTTTGTAAGTTGGCCGTGTGGGGCCTAGGATAGCTCGCAATTAGCGGCCTTGTCGGCTGTAATCTTGATATGACTGCCTGCGTTTCATTCTATTTTAACTAGACAACATGGTCATCTTGTCGACCTGCATAGGCTACCTTTTATGATTATGTTGGTTGGGTTAGCTATTTTCTTTTACAGGTCCTGCGTGGCCTTGTCAGCCCAAGGTTGTGTTTACAACCGAGATATAGCAGTTTGTTTTCTTGATTTTGAGTTGTTGGTAGGAACCAGAGGTGCATATGCCCAGCCAAGTCAGCCTAGATCCCAGTGTGGCATTAGGTGCCAGTCATGCCTCCCAAGGTGGAGCGTGATAGATATGCATGAGTGTCATTTGACAAATTGAATTTATCTTGCACCCCTTGAGAATAACATGGAAATAAACATTTGGGGAGGTTGAGATTTACAATGGAATATAACTTCTAATTTGGCTATATACGATAGCAAAATTACCAAGGTTGTTGACAAGAATGTGAAAGGCTAGAGGTGTGGTGTAGATGATATGCTAACTAAATAGGGTCATGCTAGGTCATCTCATGAGTTCAATTTGTGTATAATCTCGGGAAAGTGGGCATTTGATGCTTTTCGACCTCATAAATATCTCTTGCTAGAGTTCTTTCGAACCCTTAGACACCACTAAATCAACCCGATCAGATTTGGATTAATAGATGCTCTAATTTATAGCTTTTAGCTATTAATTAGGAGTGAGAATGTAATTTTGGCTATTTCCATCCAAATTTCACAATCTCTCATCCATGTCCACCAATAAATTCTCTCCAAATACTCAATTCTTCTTTTGCAAGAAAAAATCAAGTAAGAACAATTAGATCCATATCAACAACAATGGATCTTCAATCATAGATTGGAGAGAATTTAATAGCTTTACACCAATTAAACAATATTGAGATTGCTCTAGCAATACCCACTGTAATTACGCATTCACCACCACACACCTCTAGTTAATGATTTAGTTACTCATAGTCAATAAATTCAAAAGCACATTTATTAATAAACTCATTGAATTCAATAATAGGAGTAGCGAAATCAAATTCAACAAAAAGTCTTTAACAATGGTAGTACGTTGCTGTGGAGGAAGAAGAAGAAGAAAAAGAAAACAATTCTTTTCAATTTCCACCAATAAAATTCTTACTTTCTTCTTCTACCAAGAGAATGTTCTAATAGATAAAAGTTAAGATCTCATGGGTACAGAGTACTTATCTCTAGAATATATAGAAAAGTAGGGTATCCACCTATCTCTTTTCTCGTGGTGGAAATTTTTAACCTTGATCAGCATTCTGGCACTTGCGGGAGTATAAGCGGTTTACCGGTTACATTCCATGAACGCCAGCTCTAATAAATTTTGCCTCCAGTGAGTTCCAGTAGGTTTAGGTGATTCCTTCCGCATTGCTGGTCTCCACCCACGTGTCATCGATTCTTTTCTCTTTGATCCAGCAATTTCAAGTGTCATTCGGTGAAAGGGCCGGCAAGTCACCAATTGAAGTTCGCGTTCCCCGGTTGCTATTTCCAGAATTAGTGTTCATCAGCTTTTGGCGGGCATTTATATCACGCCCCACCTTGGAAGGCATGACTGGCACCTAGTGTCATGCTGGAATCAGACTGACCTGGCTAGGATTATGCACGTCTGGTGCATGCCTCCAACTCAGTTCAAGAAAACAACAAGCTATATCTCGGCTGTAACTACAGCCTCTGGCCGACAAGGTAGCATAACCACCTGTAAATGAAAACAACTAACCAATAATGAGCAAAAAAAGGGAATCCTATGCGGGCCGACAAGACCACCATGCTGTCTAGTTTTAGCAAAATGAAAATTAGGAAGCTACAACTATACTATAGCCAACAAGGTCACTATCTAATAGCTAAACCAACCCCCACATGGCCATCACATGAAATAAGACATATATAGGCCCCACATAGCAAACAACAAAATGAACAACTGCAAATCTGTAATCTGCAAGCCTTTAAGAGTGGAATAGTGATTGAGATAGTGCCCCAACCTACCCATAAACTATCCAATCGAAAGAGCAAACATTCTTACTATTAGCTTCGGAGGAAGGGAGCTAACTATACTGCTGACTCTGGCTGAAAGTTAGAGAGGTTCTGATCCGCATCTATCAGCATCTGCAGGTAAGTAATGTAGTGCCACAAGGATGGGTGTCAATACAATATGTACCGAATATGTAAGGCAGCAAAATAAAATGACTAATACTGATAATGGAACTGAACAATTCAATTGAAGGGATAGAGATTAACCTGATATAACCTTATAACCTGCTATACAACTAACAATAAATAGTACAAACAAGAACCTTACCTGGCCCCCATAATCCCGGAAGGTAATCTAACATAGAATAACCCCCTCGGGGCCTCCATAAGCCCTGACGAGTTCACTTCAATCTATATACCCCTAATCAGGCCAAGACGAGTCAACATGTAACTATAGTCGTCCCACCAATCCCTTGGGTCTGCAACTGAGCCCGCTTAGCTCCTGATCTATAGCTTCGTCTAAGTCCGGTGGACTCTTGATAACTGTACCCTGGGCACCAGACTCGATGAGGGTGTGATGCCGATACGACATAAAGATAGTAGTCCAGCTATGGAATGGACTGTAATATGGCCCTTGGGCCTCTGCGTTGTCCCTTGGGACGACATATCGCTCCTTGGAGAGACGTCATATAGCACTTGGCGAGCGACGACACAGCCAGTAACCCTGGGGTCGGTCACGAAAGGCTATACAGGGTAGAGTTAATCCCAAACTAAACTTAAAGTACTAATATCAACTAGCAATAGAAGCTAATCATAATAAACATACTTCTGACTTTCTTACGAGGGCTCAAGATGTACTAAAATACTATAGGAAGTAACTTGCCGAAGGAATTCCCCTTAACATACCTGAATTGTTGTTTCCCGAATAACTGATGAGTTTCAACTTGTATTTGTCAGCTCTTATCAACTGTAACTTTAATACTGAAAGAATGGGTCTAATTTAAATATTAAATTCATAAAAAATGATAACTTTTAATACTAATAGAAACTATAATTCAACTTCATAAAATATGGCCGAAAACCTATAGTTTCCTGAGAGTTTAGAATGGAGAAATGCTTATCTAAAGCTTGTGGTTGTTTAGGAATTAATTTGGAGCAATTCTGACAACTTCTACTTAGTGGATTCCCAATTTCCGAGCGTATTTTGAGAAAATAACTCTGTATTAATGCTTCCCGTAGGCACAAAACTCATTACCCAAAGTAAATTTGAGCTTGGACGGCGTTTGGTAGCATAATCGGATGAAAAACGATCGAAATTTGCATATCCTCTTACTTCTAGCTGTGAAAATAATTAAGAATGATGGGAAATTAAACTAAGGGGCTATATATACTTGCCTAGTTGGTGGACTGGGGGCGCCTCGCGCCAGCCATCGCGCCATCCATCGCGGCAACCCAGTGTCGCGCCGCGCCCCTCAAGGCGCCAGCAGGCCTGGCGCGCCGCGCTGGACAGTGTGTTGTTGGTTGGCGCATCGCGCTGGCCCTGTGCGCACTGATCCTCTCTAACCCCGCTTATAACGCTTTTTCTACATACGTCATGCTCTCTTTATTTTTCACAAATCCACACGTACACCTACTAACTGATGGTATTTTACGGGGTGTAACATCCTCCCCCCCCCCATTAGGAACATTCATCCTTGAATGTCATTCTCAGGCTTAAAGAAGGTAAATATCTGAACCAAGATTTAGAAAAATTTCGGCAGAGTCACCTCTGTAATATGGACTATCCAGGAACCTTAAATACAGAAAAATCCAATATAGGCGCTTCACAGGATGCTATGACAACCATTAAACAATAAAAAAGTGTAGCTAAGCAACAGTACTGATAGCATAAGCAGTAAAATAAAAACTGAACAACAACCTCACCTTAACTTCATAATCTGGATCAATCCTAGAACATGTGAGGATATCTAGACCTCATATCATCCTCAGCTTCTCAGGTCATTTTTTCTTTATTCATTTTCCTCCATAATACCTTAACAGAGGCGAGATATTTTGTTCTCAACCTACAAACCTATTGATCTAATATGGTCGTTGGAACCTCTTCGTAGGCTAACTCCTCAGTAACCTGAACATCCTTGACTAGCATGACTCAGCACGGGTACCCTATACACTTCCGCAGCATTGACATATGAAAAATCGGGTGAACAGATTCTAACTCTGGAGGCAAGACTAGCTCATATGCCACTTGGCCTATTCTCCGGAGGATCTGATATGGGCCAATAAATTTAGGGCTAGCTTCCCTTCTTACCAAACCACATCACATCCTTCATGGGCAAAACCTTAAGAAACACCCAATCATCAACGTCGAATTCAAAATCTCTACGCCGCACATCAGAATAAGACTTCTGGCAACTCTGGGCTGTTAAAAAGCGCTCTCTGATGAGTTTCACTTTCTCTTCTGGCTGTGAATCATATCAGGTCCTACTAACTATGACTCCCCTACTTCAAACCACCCGATAGGGGATCTGCATTTTCGACCATATAAGGCCTCATAAGGTGCCATCTAGATTTTCGAATTATAACTGTTGTTATAAGAAAATTCAATAAGGGGTAAGTGCTCATCCTAACTTCCCCTAAAGTCTAACACACATGCCCGCAACATATCCTCGAGCGTCTAAATTGTATGTGCTGCCTGCCCATCTGTCTAAGGATGGAATGTTGTACTCAAATTAATCTGTGTTCGCAAGCCTTTCTGAAATGACTGCCAAAATCTAGCTATGAATTGTGCCCCCTTGTCAAAAATGATAGAAGTTGGGACACCATGTAATCGAACTATCTCTCAGATGTATAATTCAGCATAATCCTCGGGTGAGAAGGTGGTCTTGACTGGCAGGAAATGAGCTGATTTCGTTACCTATCAATAATCACCCAGATAGAATCAAATCTACGCTTGGTACAGGGTAATCCTGTCACAAAATCCATATTGATTGCTTTCCATTTCCACATAGATACCGCTATCTCCTGTATCAATCCACCAAGTTTTTTATGTTTATCTTTTACTTGCTGACAGTTAGGGCATTGTGCTACAAATTTTGCTACACCCTTTATCATTCCAGGCCACAAGTAAATCTCTTTTATATCATGATACATTTTTGTCGACCCAGATGAAGGGAGTATCGAGAGTAGTGTACCTCGTCTATAATTTAATGGCGGAGCCCTGCTACATGTGGGACGCAAAGGCGACCGCTAAATCTCAGGACCCCATCTTCGGTTACCTCAAAAGCTGATACTCACCTCGCTAAACTTTATTTCTGAGTTGTATCAAATTAGGATATTCATACTGCCGCTCTTTCACCTCTACAACCAGGGATAATAATGTGGTATTTTGAATCGCCCCATTGTCTCCCCAGTCTACTATTCCGATGGCTAGGCTGGCTAGTGGTGCAATTCTCGGGCTAACTCCCGCTGTTCGTGCCTCAAATGAGCTAAAATCCCCATTGATCTACGACTAAGGGAATCTTCTACGATATTAGCCTTCCTTAGATGATATAAAATATTCACATCATAGTCCTTCAACAATTCTAACCAGCAACGCTGCCATAGATTCAACTTTTTCTATGTAAAGATGTACTGGAGGCTCTTATGATTAGCAAAAATGTCCACGTGCACCCCATACAGGTAATGCCTCCCGATTTTAAAGGCTTGAACTACTACTGCTAACTCCAGGTCATGAGTGTGACAGTTCTTTTCATGCTTTATTAGCTTCCTTGAAGCATAAGCAGTGACCTTACTGTGTTGCATCAGAACACACCCTAACCCAATGCCTGAAGCATCACAATACACTATTTAACCCTCTAAACCTTCTGGTAAAGCCAGCACTGGCACTGACATCAATCTGTTTTTCAACTCCTAAAAACTCTGTTCACACGCTTCATTCCAGTGAAATTTAGTTTCTGAGTTAGTTTGGTCAAAGGCTCTGATAAAGTAGAAAACCCTTCAACAAACCTTCTGTAATACCCGGCTAACCCTAGAAAACTGTGTACCTCAGTTGGAGTTGTAGGCCTAGGCCATGTATTTACTACTTCGATCTTCTGTGAATCTACCTGAATACCAGTATCCGACACAATATGGCCTAAAAAGGCTACAGAATTCAGCCAAAACTCACATTTAGAGAATTTCTCATATAACGGGTGATCCCTGAGAATTTGGAGCACTGTTCGCAGATGATCTCGGTGTTCTGCTTCTGAACGGGAATACACCAGAATGTCATTAATGAATAATATCACAAACAAGTCTAGATATGGCCTAAAGATACTGTTCATCAAATCCCAGAACACCGTTGGGGCATTTGATAACTCGAATGACATTACTAGAAATTCAAAGTGACCATACCTGGTCCTGAAAGTTGTCTTTGGAATATCTCTCTCCCGGACCCGCTCCTGGTGATATCTTGACCTTAAATCAATCTTGGAAAAGTACTTCGCCCCTTGTAGCTGATCAAACAAGTCATCTATCCTAGGAAGTGGGTATTTATATTTTATGGTAACTTTATTTAACTGCCGGTACTCTATGCACATGCAGAGAGAGACATCTTTCTTTCTTACAAAAAAAACTAGTGCACCCCACGATAAAGTATTCGGCCTAATGAAGCCTTTATGTAACAAATCTTTCAATTGTTCCTTTAGTTCTCTCAATTCATCCGGAGCCATTCTATACAACGGGATGGATATAGGCGGAGTACCTGATAACAAGTCGATAGAGAAATCGATTCTCCATTCTAGGGCAATACCAGGAAGTTCATCTGGGAATGCATCTGGAAATTCATTGACTACTGGAATAGACTGGAGAGTCGGGGATTCTGCTTGGACATCCTGAACCCTGAAAATATTATAGATGCAACCCTTTTCTATTAACTTTCTTTCCCGAAGATAGGATATGAATCTACCTTTTGGCGTGGTTGCATTTCCTTTCCACTCTCGCACTACCTCCCCTGGAAAGTGGAATCAGACAGTCTTGGTCCAACATTATACATTGGCATAACATGGCGCTAGCCAATCCATACACATAATTGCATCAAAATTAATCATTTCTAGTTCCACTAAATCTGCTAATATTTTGCGACCAACAACCTCTACTGTGCAACCCTGGTAGATCCGTTTATCTATATAGAATCGCCAACGGGCGTAGGTACTAAAAAGGGTCGCTGAAGCAATTTTGGAGTTATATTGAACTTCCGGGCCACTAATGGTGTAACATAAGATAATGTGGAACCTGGGTCTATCAAAACATAAACTGAATGAGAACAAATGTCCATCATACCTGTCACAAAATCCGGCGACGACTTCGACTCCTGTTGCTCTAGTAAAGCAGACGTACAATCTGGACCGATGCCTGAACTAGATGCCCCTGACCTGCCTCGGCCTCTACCAACTGGAGCTGAGGGCCTGTGCCCTGCTGGAGGTGCTGGGGCACGTGACCCTACAGAATATCTGTCCTGTCGGTCTCGACCATGCTGACCTCTAGCTAGACAGTCTCTTATCATGTGACCATCTTGTCCAAAGGTGTAACAAGTAGTGGAGCCATACCTGCGTGCCCCAAGATGACGTCGACTTCAGATAGGACAACATTGCATGGTGATTCTGGTATGCTTTGACCCTCTCTGCTGCTGCAAACCCTATGCTCGCAAACCCTCATCGTGTCCTAACTGCCCCAGCGGTCTGATCAACCACCTTGTTGTTGCTGTGAAAGTGGGGTTCTAGGTGGTCTTCCTGATAGTCATGGCATAGGGCCACCCTGAAACTCTGCCTCGGTATCACTAGATCAAGCCCTGCAGTGCTGCTCCTGACTTACCCTCTCTATCTCCCGTTGTCACTGTCTGATCCCCTCAATACTCTGAGAAAATTCCTGAATACGGGTGATATCTATGTCCTCTCACAGCGTAGCCGTAACACAAGTCTCCACATACTCTGGAAGCAGCCCCATAATAAATGATCTCGGGCAAAATAACATGCCTGAGTGATGCTTGATAACTTCATTTAGTCTTGTTTAGCTAAGTAATTATATACATTTTCATGTAATTTTATATAAATGTTAATATATGTGCTAACCAACATGATTAGTCCTTGTTTTGTAGGTTTCAATGATTTTGAAAAACTAATTTATAAGTTGGTGAAGTAGAGGAATGGCGTCGGGAGCAATGGGCGGAAGTCGGCAAGGAGTAGGCCATGGCAAGGTTGGCCGCGCCAGGCAGCGTGCCACGCCTATGCCAGGCAAGCGAGCAGATGCGGCAGGCAGGCAGTGCACCAGCGATCCAGCAACGTGCCACGTCGTGCCAGCTCCGCGACAGAGAAGTGCCATCGCGCAGCCCAAGCAGCGTGACACGCTACCAATGCGGCAAGGTGCTGCTTAGGGTCGATTTTTGGGTGATTTCCAGAGAGCCTTCGCGTTACCTCCATCTCATGGAGGCAGTGCTCCACGATACACTCCGTGACACGGAGCCGTTCCATGATAGGCTAAATTATGCACGTTTTCCATTTACTATAAATAGGTCCCTTAGCTCCTAATTCCAATTTTTCACGATTTTATTCTGGAAAACTACCTAGGAGT
>JACEIK010001064.1:54100-70387 GCA_018107945.1 Datura stramonium
AGTTAGAGGAATGGGTCCAGTCCCTGTGGGTTCGACATTCCGGTTCTTAAAAAGAGCCACTATATTACTTGCACGACTCGTACACTTGCGGACGCGCTTATACGGGAGACGTCAATAAACTTGTGCAATCTAGCTGGCATAGTGTCTATGAAAGCTAATGCATATCGAGCCAAAGATTCAAATCTGATAGAATACTCTCGAACACTCATCAAGCCCTGCTCTATATGCAAAAACTAATCTACCCGGCCCCATCGAATTTCCCGCGACAAATAATGATCTAGGAAGGCCTCTGAAAAGCTGGACCAAGTCGGAGGGGGAACATCTCTACCTCGTGAACTTTCCCAACTCTCGTATCATAATACTGCTATGTCCCATAGTCTAAATACCTCTAATTCAACCGACTTCGCAGACGTGGCATGCATCACCTTGAAAATCCACTGCAACTGGTCTAAGAAGTCCTGAGGGTCCTCATCTCGGTCCTTCCCTATAAATAGCGGGGGACTCAGAGTGAGGAACTCTCAGAACCTCGAACTACCAGGTCCTCCCAAAGACTCAACAACGTGCCGCTGGCTGATGTTCCATAGCCATCATCTGAGCTAACATGAAGATAGCGCTCCTAACCTCCTAATATGAGGGTATCAGTATTGGAGGTGCTGGAGAAGGTGCCGACACATCTACTTCTTTAGACGGTTTCTGGCATGGTGGAGAATGTAGGGGAGGCTGAGATGAAGTCTCCCTATCGCCCTTAGATTGGGATGGCTCTGACGGAGGCACCCTGCTAGTGCCTTCTCCTGCCGATGTATCTAACTTTCGGCCGATCGTAGTCTATTGTATGTCCGACATTTCTCTATATACAAGAAGAATATAGTAATCTTATGGACTCAACCTATACAACATAGCTCTATAGCACGAATAGAAGAGAAAGAAGAGTAACCACCCTAACATGCCTCGCGGCCTCCTGTCTATAGAATGTGGTACACAACATAACCATAGGCAGGACTCTACTTGAACGACTTGCAGACTCCCTAGGATACGTCCTGCTCTGAAACCAAGTTTGTCACACCCTACCTTGGGAGGCATGACTGGAACCTAGTGCCACGCTAGAATCATACTAGCCTGGCTAGGCTTATGCACGTCTGGTGCATGCTTGCAACTCAGTTCAAGAAAACAACGAGCTATATCTCGGCTATAACTATAGCCTCCAGCAGACAAGGCCACATAGGCATTGGTTAGTCCCTTGAAACCTAGGTCGAGAACCCCCAATCTGATTTCCTATTTATTGGCATTCCTCATCGTACCTCGGTGGCAATGATTTTCCTATAAATTGCAGTGGACCTTGCATACCTACAACATTCACCACCTTGGGCCCTGCCCCCATCACATGTATGGTCTTTAGTTCCAGCTGCATCATCATTTTAGCAAGATTTCCATCTCGCTCTTCATCTCTCTTCCGCAACTCAGCCGCTAAAGCTCTAGAACTAATGTCATGTGTAGATACATTTGTCTCTCTCGTGTGCCAGGCCCGATTTGATTTTGGCATTTTGTCCAAAAGGGATTTAGAAAAATCATATGTTTGATCCATAATAGACCCTCCGGCTAAATTGTTGGCAACCGATTTTTTGATGGATTTGAGAGCTCGATAAAAACTTTGGAGAAGCACTCCATCAGGGAGGTCATGGTTTGGACAAAGAGAAACCTTCTTTTTGAACCATAGCCATGCTTGATGCAATGGCTCTCCTGGCTTTTTCCTGAAGTTTGTGATGTCATCCCTCCGCTGCAACATTTTCGACGGAGGGAAGAAATCATCCAAAAAGGCTTCGGTTAATTCTTGCCAAGATGTAATACAACCAAGAGGTAGTTCCTCCAACCACATCGTCGCCTCTCCCTTTAAGGAAAATGGGAAGAGCCTTAGCCTAATAGGCTCTTGACTTATGTTTGTGATGTTGAAAGGATGGCATATCTACAAGAAATTTCTCAAGTGACGATTTGTGTCCTCACATGGTTTTCCCCCAAATAGTCCTTTCATTTGCAGCAAATGTAGCATTGTACTTGTGACGTGGAACATGGAATTCCCTACCATAGGCGGTAGGCGAATTGCTCCCGCCACTTCGGGCATCATCGGGTTATCTTCCTCATGCTCCATATTACCCTCCACTGAGCTATCTCCTACTTGTGAATGATGACTCATATGACTTTATCCTAACAAGAACAGTAAACTTTATGTCAACACCTATGATGCAAGACTAGTTCAAATTAACAATCAACAAAAGAGTATCAAGCGCTAGTCCCCAACAACGATGCCATTTTTGATAGCGTCCAAAATATACTCTTCGTACAAAGAGCATAAACAGTCGTTGTATCAAAACAAATACCACGATGGATGTCGGGGTCGAATCCCATAGGGACTAGTGAATGATATGCACGAGTGTCGTTTGAGAAATTTAATTTAGCTTGCACCACTTGAGAATAACATGGAAATAAACATTTTGGTGGAGATTAAGATTTACAATAGAATATAACTTCTAATTTTGCTAACTAAGATAGAAAAATTACCAAGGTTTTTGTCAAGAATGTGAAAGACTAAAGGTATGATGTAGATGATATGCTAACTAAATAGGGTAACGCTAGGTCATCTCATGAGTTCAATTTGTAAATAATCTGGGGAAAGTGGGCATTTGATGATTTACAACCTCATAAATACCTATTTCTAGAGTTCTTTCAAAACCCTAGAAACCATTAAATCAACCCGATCAGATTTGGATTAATAGCTACACTAATTTCTAGCTATTAAATATTAATTCGCAGTGAGAATGTAATTTTGGCTATTTCCATCCCAATTTCACAATCTCTCATCCATGTCCACCATTTAATTCTCTCCCAATACTCAATTCTTTTTTTGAAAGCAAAAATCAAATAAGAACAATTAGACCCATCTGAACAATAATGGATCTTTAATTATAGATTGGAGAGAATTTAACAGATTTACATTAATTAAACAATATTCAGATGACTCTAGAAATACCCACTCTAATTAAGCATTCATCCCCACACACCTATAGTTAATGATTTAGATACTCATAGTCAAGAAATTCGAAAGCACATTTATCAATAAACTCATTGAATTCAATAATAGGAGTAGCGAAATCAAATTCAATAGAAATTCTTCAACAATGGTATTACCTTGCGATGGAGGAAGAAGAAGAAGAAAAAGAAAACAAATATTTTCAATTTCCACAATCAAATTCTTACTTTCTTCTTCTACCAAGAGAATGTTCTAAAAGCTAAAAGTTAAGATCGCATGGGTACAGAGTACATATCTCTAGAATATATCCAAACGTAGGGTATCCACCTATCTCTTTTTCCGTGTTAGACATTTTTACCCCTGATTAGTGTTCTGGCACTTGCCAGAGTACCGGCGGTTTGCCGGTTACATTCCGTGAACCGACGACTCAAATTAATTTCACCTCTAGTGAGTTCCAGTAGCCTTAGGTGATTCCATAGGCATTTCACCGGTCTCCACCTGTGTGCTGATGATTATTTTCTCTTCGATCCAGAAATTTCAGGTGTCATTCGGCGAAAGGACCGATGAGTTGCTAGTTGAAGTCCGCATTCTCCGGTTGTTATCATTTCCAGAGGCAATGTTCATCAGCTTTTAGCTTGTGTTTCGCCGGTCTCCTACGGTGAAGCACCGGTTTTTACCTGATTCCCATCTTTTTGCTCCCTTTCTTGCTCGTTTCTCCAAATCAGAAGTCTACACACAAAAAAGCAAAAAGGGCATAAAATCTATCTAAATGACTTGAAAACTAGACTAAAGATCCTTATTAAGAGCCTAATGAGTTGGTAAATTACCAACTCATTAGTAATCGCCCAAATCTACCTCCAATTATCAGTGTTTACATGGTCGACTTTAATATAATTATATAACTAAGAGTCGGGACTATATCCATGAGGACTTAATGTAGATACAAGCTATCAAGAAACACAAATATGATTGAATGATTGAAAAGATACTCAACTTAATGGGTAAGCAATAATTAAGCTAAATTATAAAAATATGGAATGCTAATGGCTAAAATCACTAGGAAAGAATACTAGGGATGTGTTCCCATATAGGATTTATCCCGCTAAATTACTCAATTAGGTAAACCAATAAGGGGCTCTTTATAAATACGCCAACAATCTCTAAAGCAATCAATAGGTGTTTTTCAACAACCAAGCAATGTTTATCTTAATTAATTTTTTTAAAATTGAAAAGAATCCAAATAAAAGCATAATTCAATTTGTTAATTAGGTTCATCAAATCTCTAAATGAACCTATTAAATAAGATTTAAGCTTTGGGTCACTATTTATTGATGCTACCCAAACCATAGTTGTCTCTTTCAAGCATAATTAAGACGTGATTTTGAGTATATTCTTATGCCTATTTGCTATGTTTTTACTCATATTTTGCCTTGTTTTAAGTTCATAATCCATACGAAGTGTGTGAATTCCTTTTTTCATATGTCTTGTGAGCTAATGAATGTTTCTGGATGTTTTGAGAAGGAAACCAAGGAAAAAGGACCAGAAAATGACTCAAAGTGTGAAGAAGAAGGGTTCGCGAAAGCCGGCCTGGGGCTATGGGTGGCGTGGCATGCCCAACACTTGTGTTTCAGAGAAAATACACCAATGTTGGTGCTATGGATGACATGGGGTGCCAGGTACCTTAGCTTCGGAGATGAAAATTTAACTAATACCTTGGCGAGATGGATGGCGTGGAGCCCCAGAAGCATTCTAGACTTATAAAATTTTTCTAACATTCTGGGGCTATGGATGAGGTGGGGCTCCAGAAGGGTCCTAAAGCTCAAGAATTTGACTAACACTCTATGTTATGGATGAAATAGGGGCACCAGAGGTGTTAGAAGTGTTGAAATTTTACTAAGTCCTTGGTTCTGTGGTGAGAGTGGGGCGTTGGAGCCATTCTTCAGAGGAAAATTGATTAACTCCTTGGTTCTATGCATGGGGCAGCGCGCCAGACCCTCCTGGACGAGATTTTGCTGATTTTTTAAGCCAAATACTTTAGGGTAGAAATGTTATTTAATGGATCATATATATATATATATATAACATCTAGTGGATTTTTAGTAGAGAATTGATTATATCGTTCATCATCTTGAAGGTTGTAGAAACAACTTTGGAGGAGAGACAAGTTTTACTTAGGTTTCTTCTTTTCTTTCTTATTTTACTGAGAATGATGATGTTATCTTTCTTTTTCCTCTTATCTATGAGTGGCTAAACGCCGCTTCTCAGGTTTTGGCCATAGTTGATGGTTGAAGTTTGAAAAGACTATTGATTGTTAGTTTTGATTCTTTCATAAAGGTTGTCTATATTTACTTTTTTTACTTGCTTATTTACTAGACTGATGAACTTGTGAGTAAATCTGTTGGCTTTTGGTTGAACTTGGGAAAGCGAATTGAAAGGGTTAAAAGTAAATATAAAATTGGAATTCAAAGATCCTTCAGCCCATTAGTTTGAGGTTAGAAGTTGTTGTTGAGGATAGGGATATACCCTTCAACCCTATATAGTTGAAATACAAGTAGGCATAGCCGTCATTTTATGTTTCTCCTGCGACCATAGGATATAGGCGTTAGAGTTCATAAGACAGTTCTTGGATGATCGGGAGAGTGGCAAGAAATGGGATAGTAATTTTCAACTATCAACCTTAGGAGGAATCAATCTAGCGTAATCACATCTTCAAAACTCAACCTGATACAAAAGTGTCAATTCCCTAGTTTTTCATCATCATTTGAAGTACAAACAAGTCTACAACATTCTTAGTCTTAGTTAATTTTACATTTCATGTTTTTGTAGTTTAATTCTCCAAACTGTAATACCCTGGAAGTGCGTAGGAGTAGGCCCGAAAGTGAAAAGTTGAAAACTGCGGGAAAACTTAGAATTTTTACCCAAAACGACTCGTGGTATGAATTGTGGTGAGGTATTACGAATTGTTACTCCAGCCGTGATAGATTTCGGAAGCCTGGGTTAATACCACGAGTAGTCCTTCGAATCATGAGATGTAGGTACGACTCGTGGCTAGAAGTCATGGCGAATTTTCTTAGTGGTGCCAGGGTGAGTCATCTCGGGTCATTGTACAACTGGTAGGTTGTAGCAACGAGTCGTGATGAGGAGTTTTGGTTAAGTCATAATTGGTAAGGGTGGATGATACCACGGAAGGTAATACGACCTGTAGAAGAGTACTACAAGTCGTGGTATGTGAGTGGTGGCCAGATTTAGAGGATTGAGAAGTGGTGACTACGAGAGATGACCACGAGTCATTACTTCGTGGTACGACTCGTGGTTTGATTCGTGGTTGGGGCGGAGCTATTTTTCAAGAAAATTTCATTAAGGGCAATTTTGACTTTCCCATTCTTTGAGACCATAAAGTACGTAGTTTTGTGTATTTTTTTTAGTGTGATAAGATGGGTTAAGTCCCTAATGCATACCCATTCCCATGCAAGAGCTTTTAGAGAGGTTTTAGGGAGATTCAAGGTCATCTTCTCTAAGTTTCCATCAATTTTCTTGTGGGTATTCAAGGAACTTTTAAATCACTCCACTCCCAGGTATTTAGGGTTTATAATGGGTGAATCATTTCACACCCATGCCCAAATTTCGATTAAATCATGAATTCTCCTGTTCAAGTTCTATGGAATTTTGCCCAAATGCATGAAAATATGATTTCTCTTTATGGGTATGATTTAATTGAGTTTTAATTATTGAATTATGAATGATGGGAAGGTTTTAAATTATTCTCTTTAAAATCATGTTTCAAGCTTTTTAAATCTAAAATGCCCATTGATGAAAGTTCATGAATGTTATGATTTATGATGAATATTCAATATTTTGAGTTTATTGATGATGAAAAAACATGATTTCAAGTTCCCCTATTTATGAGCATACTTTTGAAAGAATTGAGCATGTTAAATTATTGGGAAATGCCCACATGATGAAGAATGATTTACGATTTATGAAACGAATTACATGATTTATGATGTTGACCGATGAAAAGGGCCTTTGATTCTTTGCTAAGCATGTTTTAAAAGGGATCAATGATGATAAATGTTATATTTTATCCAATGAATCTTAATGCATGATGTTATTGATTCATGTATGAGCCTATATGCATGTTTTTGGGAGCCGTGTCTAGCATCGAGAAGCCCGACGTTCAAAGGATTACGCCGGTGTCTCATAACCAAATGCCACCATGGGTTTCTAATATATTGTATTGATAATGATCCCCTCATATGTGATATCACCCCTAATGCACGACCCTCGCCTGGAAAGCCAGGGTCGGCTTTGCCCACTTTAATGAGATAGTTGGGGCATCATGAAAGGCTCTGCCATGATGGTGTCAGTTATTACGAGTCTTCCCATTTTTCCGCATTTCTTATGCATTGTTATGTGTATGTTATTGGCTCAAGTTATGTTTTGAAAAAGTATACTTACCATTATGATCATGAACGCTTTATGAATGACTTGAAAGCCACGAGCCTTATATTTTCTTACGAAGTTTATGATACAAGCATGATGTCCTTATCCTATGTTTATTTATGAGTTTATTTTACTTTTAATATCTATTTTACTTACCTTGCATACTCGGTACATTCCACGTACTGATCGCATACTTTCTGTGCTATATCATTTCATGATACAGGGACCGAATCTCAGGCTCATCCTCATCCTTAGTCCATCTCAGCTCTCGCTCTTACATTATTGGTGAGTCCTCATGTTCCAAGGGCCATTTGACAAACTTTTATGTTATGTGTTTTAGTATTGGTCGGGTTAGTTGGGGACATTGTCCCATCAACCCATCGTATGTAATAGAGGCTTTCAAATAGTATATAGTACATAGCTTATGTGTATGTCTCGTACTTTCAGATGTTACTCTATTGTTACATTTTTACTATGTTTTAAGCTTAGTATTCCCTTTTATTAAATGAGATTAACTGTATGCATGTGCCATGGGTCGACTTGGGGTCTCTCTCGATCCCTTGTCCCCTCTCTACGATCCGGATGTTCGTTCGGGTCATGAAAAACATTGTATCAGAGCAATAGGTTTGGATGTGTCCTAGAGTGTCTGAAAGCCATGTTAAGTAGAGTCTTTTTCATGGGTGTGAAACGCGCCACACTTAGGACGAAGACGCTACAGACGTTTAGGAAATATTCCCTTCTTTCATGTTCTATGTCGTGCAATGAAAAGTCTCTCCGTCCTTCTAATTCGTGCTATTCACAATTGCAGAATTATGGCTCCTAGAAGAATGAAGGGGAGGAGGAATGTAAATAATGGAGTCCTCGGAGGTGGAAATGACCATGGGCATCAACAAGCCCTACCTGTTCGGGAGCCCCAGGCACTAGAGTCAGTTGCCCACGTTGAGTTTCGAGCGGCTATTCAGATTTTGGCGTAGGCCTTGACCGCTCAGGTAAACCAACAGGCTGTTGTGCATATCCCATATAATGGCAATGCAACGGTGGCTCGAATTAGAGACTTCTTTACGATGAACCCTCTTGATTTCACGGTATCAAAGGTGGACGAGGATCCCCACGAGTTCATTAAAGGGATCTTGAAGTTCACTCAGGATATGAGGGTTACAAATGTGGAGTTGTTGACTTGGCCTCTTTCCATCTAAAAGAGGTTGGTCATATTTGGTACAAGTAATGGAAGGACGGCAGGGAAGCGGGAGCAGGCTCTATCAGCTGGGATGAGTTCCACATGGCCTTTCTCGACAGGTTCTTCCCTTGGGCAATGAGGGAGTTGAAAGCTGGTGAGTTTGTGAACCTCAAGAAGGGAAAGATGACAGTCCTTGAGTATTCTCTTGAATTCACTCATTTGTCAAATTACACCCAAGATTTAGTGATGGATTAAAGGGCGTGGGTCAGCCGATTCGTTCATGGTGTGGCTAGTTATTTAGACAAGGATTGCAGTACTGCCATGATTTACCAAGATATGGACTTTCCTCACATAGTGTTGTACGCCCAACAGATGGAGGTGGCTCATGCGAGGGAGAGGGAGGCAAAGAGGGCTTGAGCGGATAGCCATGGGTTTTGGCATCAGAGGTCTGATGATGGCTACCGTCCATTGTTTCATCAGAGATCACTAGCCCTAGCACCATCATCAACTAGTGTTCCATCAAGACCCAAGGGTGATCAAAAGAGAAGGGATTTAGGGTCGAAGGATCAGAGGGGCACCCAATTAGAGAACACCTCTACGACCTGCGGGAAGTGCGGCAAGAGTCATGCCGGGGAGTGCCTACTCTATTCAGATGTTTGCTATGGTTGTGGTAGATCTGGGCACATGCGCCGAGCATGCCCATATGCTAGACAGGGTGATGATAGGGGTAGTGCACTGACCACCAGGACAGCAGTAGCTCAAGCCCGTTCCACTATATAAGGAGAATCGACTAGTGGGGGTGGAGGACAGCGCCAAAATCGATTCTATGCCCTTGCCTTGTGCCAAGAGCAGGAGACTTCGCTAGACGTGGTCATTGGTATGTTGCGTGTCATTCATATTGATGTTTATGCCTTGCTAGATCCGAGATCTACCTTGTCTTTTGTGACTCCTTACATTGCTAGTAGCCTTGGAGTTAGTCCTGAGACCTTGTCAGAACCATTTTCAGTTTCAATCTC
The DNA here is from genome assembly GCA_018107945.1 of Datura stramonium. NCBI lineage: Eukaryota > Viridiplantae > Streptophyta > Magnoliopsida > Solanales > Solanaceae > Datura > Datura stramonium. Next base: position 63,759 of record JACEIK010001064.1, read on the forward strand.
TGTTGGGCATTCAGTCGTAGCTAGACGAGTACATAGAGAATGGTCGGTCACTGTGTTACATAAGGTTACCTCTACAGACCTTGTAGAGCTATCCATGACTGACTTTGACGTTATTCTTGGTATGGATTGATTGTTTTAATATTATGCTTCGATTAATTGTAGGACCTGTGCGGTGGAATTCTAATTTCGGGGTGAGTTAGTTTTGGAGTGGAAGGGTAACTCAGTTGTACCAGTCGGTCAGTTTATTTCATATCTAAAGGCTAGGAAAATGATTCTAGGGGCTGCATGTATCATCTAGTTAGGGTTAAGGATGTTGAGTCTGAGACCCGACTATCCAATCAGTTCTGGTGGTGTATGAGTATCCGAATGTTTTTCCTGATGATTTGCCAGGTGTTCCTCCTGATAGGGAAATCTACTTCGGCATTGATCTCTTACCTGATATGCAGCCTATCTCTATTCCTCCCTACTGGATGGCTCCAACCGAGCTAAAGAAATTGAAGGATCAGTTAAAGGATCTGTTGGATAAGGGCTTCATTAGACCGAGCTAGTCTCCATGGGGTGCACCAGTTCTATTTGTTCAGAAGAAGGACCCTTCGTACGTGTATTAACTATTGGCAATTGAACAAGGTCACCATCAAGAACATGTACCCCTTACCAGGATTGATGATTTGTTTGACCAGCTTTAGGGTTTCAAATGTTTCTCGAAGATAGACCTCAGGTTTGGGTACCATCAGCTTCGAGTTCAGGACTGATATCCCAAAGACAGCCTTTAGGACACGGTATGTCCATTATGAGTTTGTGGTTATGTATTTTGGACTAACAAATGCTCCTACAGCTTTTATGGACTTGACGAACAGGGTGTTCAAGCCATATTTAGATATGTTCGTGATAATGTTCATCGATGACATCTTGATATACTCACAGAGCGAGGAGGAGTATGCCGCTCACCTGAGAGTAGTACTTCAGACCCTAAAGGATTGTCAGTTATACGCAAAGTTCAGTAAGTGTGAATTTTGGTTGAACTCAGTGGCATTTTTAGGTCATGTGGTGTCAAGCGAAGGCATAAATGTGGATTCGTAGAAAATTGAAGCGGTAAAGAATTGGCCAAGACCGATGAAACCTTAGAAATTCAGAGTTTCTTGGGTTTAGCTGGCTACTACAGGAGGTTTTTTGAGGGTTTCTCATCTATTGCAGCACCTTAGACTAAGTTAAATCAGAAAAAGGTGAAGTTCTAATGGTCGGATACTTGTGAGAAAAGCTTCCAAGAGTTGAAGACCCGACTCACTACAACACTAGTGTTGAATTTATCCGATGGTACTGATGGCTTTGTAGTGTATTGTGATTCTTCGAGAGTCGGACTGGGATGTGTGTTAATTCATCATGGGAAGATAATAGCATATGCCTCGAGATAGCTGAAAGTTCATGAAAAGAATTACCCGACCCATGATCTCGAGTTGGCCGCGATGGTGTTTTCATTGAAGATATGGAGACATTACTTATATGGGGTCCACGTGGATTTGTTCACGGAAGATCTTGCAATATGTGTTCAAGAAGGAGGTGGTTGGAGTTTCTAAAGGACTATGATATGAGTGTTCTTTACCACCCGGGAAAAGCTAATGTGGTTGCAGATGCACTTATTAGGCTCTCAATGGAGAGTGTGTCCCACGTGGATGGGGAAAAGAAGGAGTTGGTGAAAGATGTCCACCGACTTGCAAGGTTGGGAGTTATATTGATCGAGTCGACCGATGGCGGCGTTGTTGTGCAGAATGGGTCAGAATCATCCCTACTGGTTGATGTCAAATCTAAGCAAGATGAGGATCCGATTTTGAGGAAGTTGAAGGAAGTGGTGCGGAGTCAAAAGGTGGAGGTTTTCTCCAAAGGGAAATATGGTGTTCTACTATATCATGGTCGGCTATGTGTCTCGAACGTTGATAATTTGAGGGTTCGGATATTGCATGAGGCATATGGTACCAGATATTCCATCCATCTGGGATCTATGAAGATGTATCGGGATTTGCGGGAAATCTATTGGTGGGATGGTATGAAGAGGGATATTGCCAAGTTCGTAGCCAAATGTCCAAACTGTCAGCAAATGAAGGTTGTGCATCAAAGCCAGGAGGTGTACTTCAGGATATTGGCATTCCCACTTGGAAGCGGGAAGAGATAAATATGGATTTCATTATAGGCCTACCTCGTAGTCGCCGACACTATAATTCTATTTGGGTGGTAGTAGACAGGTGAACTAAGGCTGCACACTTCCTACCTGTCAAGACAATGGATTCAGCGGATGATTATGCCAAGTTATAAATTTAGGAGTTGGTTCAACTTCATGGAGTTCCCTTATATATTATTTCAGACCGAGGTACTCACTTTACCTCCTAGTTCTGGCGGTCTTTCCAAAAGGGACTTGGGACTCAAGTCAAGCTCAGCACAACCTTTCATCCGCAAACGGATGGCCAAGCCAAAGGGATGATCCAGACTCTTGAGGACATGTTGAGGGAAAGTGTTATGGATTTTAAAGGAAGCCGTGATGATCATTTGCCATTGATTGAGTTTGCTTATAATAACAGATACCACTCTAGTATCCAGATGGGACCGCTCGAGGCTCGTTACGGCCGAAGGTGTAGATTGCCCATCGGATCGTTTGAGGTTGGTGAGGGAGCCATGATACGACCTGATTGGGTTCATGAGGCCATGGTAAAGGTCCAGTTGATAAGGGACCGGTTGAAAACCACTCAGAGTCGTCAGAAATCATATGCTGATGTGAGGAGAAATTTGGAGTTTGATTTGGACGACTGGGTATTTCTCAAAGTATCTACCATGAAGGGAGTCATGCGGTTTGAAAAGAAAAGGAAACTCATTCCCCAATATTTTGGCCCCTACCGAGTGGTGAGAAGAGTTGGTAAGGTGGTATATGAGTTGGATTTGCCCTCTGAGTTATATTTAGTACACCCGGTGTTTCATGTGTCCCTCTGGAAGAAGTGTTTGGGAGATCCAGCTTTAGTGGTTCCGGTTGACAGTATTGGTGTAAAAGACAGCCTCAGCTCAAAGAAGTTCCGGTGGAAATATTAGATCGTCAAGTCCGTAAGCTAAAGAACAAGGAAGCAGCCTCAGTCAAGGTTTTATGGAGAAATCGGCATGTTGAGAGAGCTATGTGGGAAGCCGAAGTAGATATGATGGCTAAGTACCCATATTTATTCTCTACCGGCTCAGTTCCAACTTGAGGTATCAGTTTTACTCTATGATTCTATCTAGTTTTCATGTTCGATTCATGTGTGCAAGTTTATTTTATGTGTATGAATGTGTATGTGAATTATGAGATCAGTTCAGCTATGTGGTTCTATTCGGAGGTAGTCATTCCGTGAAAATTTCGGTTAAAATGATCAGTATTTGAATATGATAATTGTATGTCTCTGATTTCTGCTTGTTCCTAACATTGGAGGACGAACCTTCCCAAGGAGGAGATATTATCACCCGAAAGTGTGTAAGAGTAGGCCTAGAAGTGAAAAGTTGAAAACTGCAGAAAAACTTGAAATTTTACACTAGAACGAATCGTGGTACGAATCGTGGTGAGGTCTTATGAATCGTGACTCCATTCGTGATGGATTTCGAGAGCCTGGGGTCGTACCACGAGTAGTCCTATGAATAATGACGTGTAGGTACGACTTGTGGCTAGAAGTCGTGGTGAATTTTCTCATTGGTGCCAGGGTGAGTCGTCACGGGTCATGGTACGACTGGTAGGTTGTAGCAAGGAGTCGTGATGAGGAGTTGTAGTTAAGCCATAATCAGTGAGGGTGGATGATACCACGACTATCAGTACGACCCGTAGAAGAGTACTACGAGTAATGATATGCGATTCGTGGCCAAATTCAGAGGATTGAGAAGTGGTGACTACGAGAGGTGACCACAAGTCGTTACTTCGTGGTACGACTCGTGGTATGAGTCGTGGTCGGGGGCGGAGCTGTTTTTCAGGAAAATTTCATTAAGGAAAATTTCAACTTTCCCATGCTTTGAGACCCTTAACTATGTCATTTTGTGTATTTTTCTGAGTGTGATAAGATGGGTTAAGTCCCTAATACATACCCAATCCCATGCAAGAGCTTTTAGAGTGTTTTAGGGAGATTCAAGGTCTTCTTCTCCAAGTTTCCATCAATTTCTTTGTGGGTATTCAAGGAACTTTTAAATCAGTCCATTCCCAGGTATGTAGGGTTTAGAATGTGTGAATCCTTTCACATCCATGCCCAAATTTCGTTTAAATCATGAATTCTCCTATTCATGTTCTATGGAATTTTACCCAAATGCATGAAAATGTGATTTCTCTTTATAGGTATGATCTAACTGAGTTTTAATTGTTGAATTATGAATGATGGCAGGTTTTAAATTATTCTCTTTAAAATCATGTTTCAAGCTTTTTAAATCTAAAATGCCCATTGATGAAAGTTCATGGAAGTTATGATTTATGATGAATATTCAATATTTTGAGTTTATTGACGATGGAAAAACATGATTTCAAGTTCCCCATGTTTATGAGAATACTTTTGAAAGAATATAGCATGTTAAAGTATTGGGAAATTCCCACATGATGAAGAATAATTTACAATTTATGAAACGAATTACATGATTTATCGATTTATGATGTTGGCCAATGAAAAGAGCCTTTGATTCTTGGCCAAGAATATTTTAAAGGGGATCAATGATGATAAATGTTATATTTTATCCAATGAATCTTAATGCGTGATGTTATTGATTCACGTATGAGCCTATATGCATGTTTTTGGGAGCCGTGTCTAGCACCGAGCAACAACGTTTAAAGGACTATGCCGGTGTCTCATAACCACATGCCACCATGGTTTTTTAATGACATATTGTATTGATAATGATCCCCTCGAATGTGATATCACGCCTAATGCACGACCCTCGCCTGGCAAGCCAGGGTCGGCTCTACCCACTTGAGTGAGATAGTTGGGGCATCATAAAAGGCTCTACCATGATGGTGTCGGTTAAGACGACTTCTCCCATTGTACCTGTTATACCTCGGAAGCTCAAAGATCGGACCCGAGAGTTGAAACGGTAAAATTCTAGAATTCATCTTACGGGCACATGAAGAGTCATGGCACGACTCGTGAGGAGACCCCACGAGTCTTCATGTGACTCGTGGGAAGGCCGGAATAAAGGAAGGATTGAGTTCCTCATAAGTGAGATAACGACTCATGGTCAGTCCCCACGAGTCATCATGTCACTCATGGGGTGAGGTTTGTGTTAAGTTAGAAGAAGCTCTTAGTTTACCTAACCGATGGGACCCCACGAGTCGTGCCCTGTCCAAACGACTTGAGAGGTGGGTCGTGAGTAATCCTATGAACTTTTAATGGAGGATGAGGCAGTGTACTTGACGGGGCAACACGATGAGTCTTTTCTCATCCTGACGGGTCGTCAGGTCACCCGTTAGGGTCACCTGGCAGTTATTTTCTACGACTTAGTAAGGGCCTTCTCGTAATTTCCTAAACTCTTAAGGCCTAAACTATGTCGTTTTAAGGTCGGAATAGGGTCTTTAGGGTGGTTTAAGTCCCTAATGCATACCCATTCCCATGCAAGAGCTTTTAGAGGGGTTTTAGGGAGATTCCACGTACTGACCCCATACTTTCTATGTTGTATCATTTTATGATACAGGGTCCGGATCTCAGGCTCGACCTCATCCTTAGTTCATCTCAGCTCTCGCTCTCAGCTTATTGGTGAGTCCTCATGTTCCGAGGGCCGTTGACAGACTTTCATGTTATTTAAGTTTCAGTATCGGTCAGGTTAGTTGGGGATGTTTTCCCATCAAACCATCTTATATAGTAGAGGCTTTCAGATAGGATTTAGAACTCAACTTATGTATATGTCAAGTACTTTCGGGTGTTACACTATGATTACATTTTTACTATGATGATATGCTAAGTATTCCGCTTATTTGATTAAGATTATATGCATGCTTATGCAATGGGCGACTTGGGGTATCTCGGGGTCCCTTCTCTCGTGTCTACGATCCGGGTGTAGGTTAGGGTCGTGACGAACTTGGTTCAGAGCAATAGGTTTGGAGTGTCCTAGGGTGTCTGATAGACACGTTAAGTAGAGTCTTTTTCATGGGTGTAAAGTGTGCCACGCCGATGAAGGAGAGGCTACTAGACATTTAGGAAACATTCCTTCTTTCATGTTCTATGTCATGCGATGAAAAGCCTCTCCATTCCTCTGACTCGTGCTATACGCGTGTGCACAAAAATGTCTTCTCAGAATAATGATGGAAGTCAGCCAGCACCACCAACTCCGATGGATTTCATTCAAGTTACTGATGTGGAGCTTAAAGCCGCTTTTAGAGTTTCGATGCGCTCTATGATTACCCAGCCTGGCTAGCGGGCTATCACACCGATGAACCCTATCGGAGAAGCAGAAACTAATTGGATTCAAAGACTCATGAAGGAGAGCCCACCGAAGGTTGGTAACTCGAGTGTGGTTGGGAAGTATAGAGGGGGCAGGAGGGAGAACAAGAGGCCCAGGGCTGGTGACCTTGAGGTGTCCCAACAAGGATCGAGAAGGGGGAATCACTCTCAAGTACGTTAGAAGTCTCAAGCCGTAGCTCGGGAATACAAGGCCCA
>JACEIK010001064.1:70568-98451 GCA_018107945.1 Datura stramonium
CCACAGCATAGGGTGTCAAGAGCGAGTGATGGTTGACCTCAGATGTACGTCTCAGGTATGTTATAATCTTTTCCATCAACCCTACCATGATCTCTAGTTTCGAGAGCCTACTGTACAAGGTATAGGATTCCTGTATGCACCTTAGTATGAGATCTATTTTGTGGGAGGTAGGTAATGGCTAAGAGTATGAAATATTCAACAACTTTGGAGGTGAATGAGCAGTCTGGAGCTAGTGATATTAGTGCAACTTTAACAAAGTGTCCTAAAGCCTTAGAATGATACCTCTAATCTAAGAGAGAGATGGTAAGTGAAGGGTCATGTCGAGTCTTAAGTTTCACCAAAGAAATTCTAGAGATGTTACTTAGGGATAGTCAACCCATTCTCACCTAGATGTTTCTCTTGTATGTCGCTTGATGTTACGCTCAACCCATGCTTTCATTCATAACTTTAAGATGATGGGCAACCCCATTAGTCAGCATTTCCATGATTACTCCATGAATCCATAAATTCATCTTCATGTCATAACCCTTGCTGCGTATGTGAGCTCGTATCCCTTAATACGCTCAGCTTTATAAACTCAGTCCTTAAGATGTTCGTTATAGGCTCATGAGAATCGTGTTATATAAAGTACATGCCCAGCTTTGATTCCTTGAATAATTCGTGCTCATGATTTCCTTACTCTAGGCTCTATGTGTGTTCCCCACGATGTAAATGATAGTCAAGATGTGTACATCCAGGATAACTCTCTACCCCTGCTATATGTGCCAGGAATGTTGAAGTTTAGAAAGTGGAATGATTTTCCAAAACCTAGAAGTGCAATGACCCGCATGGTAATTTTGTGATTTTGTCCCATTTCCCTAGTTTAAACCTTTCCGTATCTATATTTCACTACTTATTACTCGCGGGGATGGATGCCACAATTTCAAAGATGATCCAATGAAGATTGGACAAGATTCTCGGTTTTTGGGAGGTTTGAAGTTTGAGAGGTTTGATCAAAGTCAACATTTCAGGTTAACGATCTCGAATTTGGGTTTTGAAAGTTCTGTTAGTACCGGATGGTGATTTATGACGTAGTTGGGTAGGTCCCGAGTTGATTCTGGAGTAATTTGAACTTTTTGGTTAAGTCGAAAGCCTTAAGGAGGTTTAGTTTAACCATTGTGAACTTTTGATAAAACAACCTGATATCGGTGGTTATGATTCCAACAGGTCTGGAATGTGTTTTACGGTTGAATTGCAAATTTGGGTTGTGTCCGGAGGATTCCGGATGAGCTTCGGGTAGATTTGAACGTTTTGTGTGTTTAGCATGATTCTAAGTATAATGTATGGTGCCATGGTTCAGGATGGATCGGAATATTTCTTGATGACCGGGGGAAAAGCTAGGTAAGGTAAGGATCCTATCTTAGTAGGTCGAAGGTGGTTGTTAAGATCAAAAGGTAGAGGTTGTTCCAACGAGGGAGATGGGGCACTTCAATAACATGGTAGTATGGATGATCATTGCCTCTTATTGAGTTTGCTGACAATAACGGTTACCATGCAAGAATTGGGATGGCTCCGTTTGAGGCTCTTTACGGGCAGAGATGAAGATCGCCCATCGGATGGTTCGAGGTTGGTGAGGCATCAATGATAGGGCCAAATTTAGTTCATGAAGCTACGGAGGAGGTTCATATAATAAGGGAAGGATTGATAACAGCTCCTAGTCACCAAAAGTCCTATGTGGATGTGAGAAGGAGGGATCTTGAGTTTGAGGGTAATGATTAGGTGTGTAGGAAGTATTCCCCATGAAGGGAGTGATGTTGTTTTGAAAGAAGGGGAAACTCACCCCTTGTTCTGTTGGTCCCAATCGGGTAGTGAAATGGGTTGGTACGGTGGCATTTGAGTTGGAGTTGTCCTCAGAGTTATCTTCCATACATCCTGTGTTTCCTGTATCGGTTTTGAAGAAGTGTTTGGGAGATCCAGCTTTAGTTTTCCCAGTGGACGGTATCGGTGCAAAAGACAGTCTTAGCTACGAGGAACTTCCGGTGGAAATATTGGACCGGAAGGTCCGGAGGCTAAGGATAAAGGAAGTGGCTTCAGTTAAAGTATTATGGAGAAACCAACATGTTGAAGGAGCTACATGGGAAGCCGAAGTGGATATGATTGCTAAATACCCATACATGTTCCCTACTGGCTCAGTTTCAGTTTGTGGTACCAATTTTTTTCTAACCCACTAATCTTTTTCATGTTCCGTTCATGCATACAAGTTTGTTTTATGATGAGGTAAATGTATGAGATGTATGAATTAAGTTCAGTTATGTAGTTCTTTTCGGAGGCAGCCATTCCGTCAGTTTTTTATTTTAATAATCAGTGTTTGCTTATGATGATTACATGTTTATGAATTTTCTGTGTGTTTCTAACATTCAATGACGAATGTTCCCAAGGAGGAGATATTGTTATATCCCGGAAGATCAAAGATCGGACAGGAGAGTTGAAACGGGAAAATTCTAGAATTTATGTTGCAGGCACAGAACGAGTCGTGGGACGACCCATGAGGAGACCCCACGAGTCGTCAAGTGACTCATGGGCAGGCCAGAAAAAAGGAAGGATCGAGGTCCCAACGAGTGAGATAACGACTCGTGGTCAGTCCCCACAAGTCCTCATGTCACTCGTGGGGTGAGGTTAGGGTTAAGTTAGAAGAAGCTCCCAGTGCACCTAACAGATAGGAGCCCACGAGTCGTGGCCTGCCCCAACGACTCGTGAGGTGTGTCATGAGCAATCCTATGGACTTTTAATGGAGGATGAGGCAATGTACTTGACGGGAAACACGACGAGTCGTTGCCTGCCCTGATGAGTCGTCAGATCACCCGTTAGGATCACCTGACAGTTATTTTCAGCGAATTAGTAAGGGCCTTCTCGTAATTTCCTAAACTATGTCGTTTTAAGGTCGGAATAGGGTCTTTAAGGTGGGTTAAGTCCCTAATGCATACCCATTCCCATGCAAGAGCTTTTAGAGAGGTTTTAGGGAGATTCAAGGTCTTCTCCTCCAAGTTTCCATCAATTTCTTTGTGGGTTTTCAAGGAACATCAAAATCAGTCCATCCCCAGGTATGTAGGGTTTATAATAGGTGATTTCTTCCACACCCATGCCCAAATCTGGAATTTAATAATGAATCCTCCTATTCAATTCCATGGTGTTTTACCCAAATGCATGAAAATGTGATTTCTCTTTATGAGTTTGATTTAATTTAATTTTAGTTGTTGAATTGTGAATGATGGGTGGGTTTTATATTATTTTTATTAAGATGATGTTTCAAGCTTTCTAAATCTAAAATGCCCATTGATGAAAGTTCATGAAAGTTATGATTTATGATGAATATTCAATATTTTGAGCTTATTGATGATGGGAAAGCATGATTTCAAGTTCCCAAGTTTATGAGTATATTTTTTAAAGAATGGAATATGTTAAAAAATTAGGCAATGCCCATATGTTGAAGAATGATTTATGATTTATGAACGAATTTTATGATTTATCGATTTATGATGTTGGCCGATGAAAAGGGCCTTTGATTCCTTGCTAAGCATGTTTTAATGGGGATCAGTGATGATAAATATTATATTTTAGCCAATGAATTTTTAATGCATGATGTTATTGATTTATGTACGAGCCTATATGCATGGCTTTGGGAGCCGTGTCTAGCACCGAGCAGCCCGGCGTTCAAAGGACTACGCCAGTGTCTCATAACCACGTGCCACCGTGAGTTCTAATGTTATATATTGTATTGATACCAATCCCCTCAAATGTGATATCACGCCTAAAGCACGACCCTCACCTGGAAAGTCGGGGTCGGCTTTACCCACTTGAGTGAGATAGTTGGGGCATCATGAAAGGCTGTACAATGATGGTGTCGGTTATGACGAATCCTCCCATTATTCCACATGTCTTATGCATTTTTATGTTTATGTTATTGGCTCAAGTTATGTTTTGATAAAGTTTACTTATCATTATTATAATTAATGATTTACTAATGATTTGAAAGTCTTGAGCCTTATGTTTTCTTACGAAATTTATAATACAAGCATGATGTCGTTATATTATGTTTATTTATGAGTTTAATTTACTCTTAAATGTTTGTTTTACTTACCTTGCATACTCGGTACATTCTACGTACTGAGCGCATATTTCCTATGTTGTATCGTTTTATGATACAGGGTCCAGATCTCAGGCTCGACCTCACCCTTAGTTCTTCTCAACTCTTGCTCTCAGCTTATTGGTGAGTCCTCTTATTCCGAGGGCCATTGACAGACTTTCATGTTATTTATGTTTCAATATCGGTTGGGTTAGTTGGGGATGTTGTCCCATAAACCCATCTTATGTAGTAGAGGCTTTCATATAGGATGTAGAACTCAGCTTGTGTATATGTCTAGTACTTCCGGGTGTTACAGTATGATTACGTTTTTGCTATGAAGATATGCTAAGTATTCTGTTTATTGATTAAGACTAGATGCATGCTTATGCCATTGGTCGACTTGGGGTCTCTCGGGGTCCCTTGTCTCGTGTCTACGATCCGGGTGTATGTCAGGGTCGTGACAAATTTGGTATCACACCAATAGGTTTGGAGTGTCCTAGGATGTCTGAAAGCCACGTTAAGTAGAGTCTTTTTCATGGGTGTGAAGCGCGCCACGCCGATGACGGAGAGGCTACTAGGAATTTATGAATCATTCCCTTGTTTCATGTTCTATGTCTCATGATTAAAAGCCTTTCCATTCCTCTAACTCGTGCTATACGCGTGTGCAGAAACATGTCTTCTCAGAACAACGATGGAAGTCAGCTAGTACCACCAACTCCGATGGATTTCATGCAAGTTACTGATGCGGAGCTCATAGCCGCTCTTAGAGTGTTGATGTGAGCTTTGATCACCCAGCATGGCTAGCGGGCTATCACACCGATGAACCCTATCGGAAAAGCAGCAACTATTGGGACTCAAGGACTCATGAAGGAGAGCCCACCGGAGGTTGGTAACTCGAGTGTGGTTGGGAAGTATAGAAAGGGTAGGAGGGAGAACAAGAGGCCCAGGGCTAGTGACCTTGAGGTGTCCCAACAAGTGTTAAGAAGGGGGAATCACTCTCAAGTCCTTTAGAAGTCTCAAGCCGAAGCTCGGGGATACAAGGCCCGGGTGGAGAGATTACTTCCCCAACTTGCGGGTGTTTCGGGAAGCATCACCGAGGAGAATGCTTGGCAGGTTATGATGTTTTCTTTTATTCTGGCCAACTCGATCATAAACACAAGGATTGCTCTACAGCCAAGCGATATGGTCGGAAGGGTCGTGCTCTGAATCCCTCTCCATTAGTTCCAGTAAGTCGCCCACCTCCACAGCATAGGGTGTCAAGAGCGAGTGATGGTTGACCTCAGATGTACGTCTCAGGTATGTTATAATCTTTTCCATCAACCCTACCATGATCTCTAGTTTTTAAATCCTACCGTACAAGGAACGGGATTCCTGTATGCACCTTAGTATGTGATCTATTTTGTGGGGGGTAGGCAATGGCTAAGAGTATGAAATATTAAATGATAGCTTTGGAGGTGAATGAGCAGTCTGGAGCTAGTGATATTAGTGCAACATTAACAAAGGGTCCTAGAGCCTTAGAATTATATCTCTAATCTAAGAGAGAGATGATAAGTGAAGGGTCATGTCGAGTCTTAAGTTTAAGCAAAGAAGTTCTAGAGATGGTACTTAGGGATAGTCAACCCATTCTCATCTAGATGTTTCTCTAATATGTCGCTTGATGTTACGCTCAACCCATGCTTACGTTCAGAACTCTAAGATGATGGGCAACCCCGTTAGTCAACGATTTCGACATTACTCCATGACTCCATCAATTCAGCTTCATGTCATGAACCTCGTTGCATATGTAAGCTTGTATCCCTTAGTACGCTCAGCTCTATAAAATCAGTCCTTAAGATCAGCCTTATCGGCTCATGAGAATCGTGTTATATCAGGTACATACCCAACTTCGATTCCTTGAATAATTCATGCTCATGATTACCTTACTCTAGGCTCTATGGGTGTTCGCTACGATTTAAATTATATTCAGTATGTGTACATCCAGGATAACTCCCTACCCCTGCTATATGTGCCTGACATGTAGAAGTTTAGAAAGTTCAATGGTTAGCCAAAACCTAGAAGTGCAACAACCCGCATGGTTATTTCATGATTTTGACCCATTTCCCTAGTTTGAACCTTTATGTATCTGTATTTTGCTACTTATGACTTGTGCGGGTGGATAACACAATTTCCAAGATGATTCAATGAAGATTGGATAAGATTCTCGATTTTTTGGAGGTCTGAAGTTTGATCAAAGTCAACATTTCAGGTTAACGAGTTCGAATTTGGGTTCTGAAAGTTCTGTTAGTACCAGATGGTGATTTATGACTTAGTTGGGTTTTTGGGTGGGTCCCGAGGTGATTTGGGAGTAATATGAACTTTTTGGTTAAGTCGGTAGCCTTAAGGAGGTTTAGTTTAACCATGGTCAACATTTGATAAAATAACTTTACATCGGTGGTTGATGATTCCAATAGGTCTGGAATTTGTTTTATGGTTTAATTGAAAATTTGGGTTGTGTCTGGTGGATTATGGATGAGCTTCGGGTGGATTTGAACGTTTTGTGTATTTAGCATGATTCTAAGTATAAGGTGTGGTCCCATAGTTTAGGATGGATCGAAATTTTTCTTGATGACCGGGGGCAAAGCTAGGTAAGGTAAGGATCCTATCTTAGTAGGTTGAAGGTGGTCGTTTAGATCAGAAGGTAGAGGTTGTTCCAAAGGGGGAGATGGGTACTTCAATAACATGGTAGTTGGGACGATCATTGCTTCTTATTGAGTTTGCCGACAATAACGGTTACCATGCCAGCATTGGGATGGCTCCAGTTGAGGCTCTTTATGAGAAGAGATTAAGATCGCCCATTGGATGGTTCGAGGTTGGTGAGGCAACAATTATAGGGCCAAATTCAGTTCATGAAGCTACGAAGGAGGTTTAGATAATAAGGAAAAATTGAAAACAACTCCTAGTCACCAAAAGTTCTATGTGGATGTGAGAAGGAGGGATCTTGAGTATGAGGTTGACGATTAGGTGTTTAGGAAGTATTCCCCATGAAGGGAGTGATGTTGTTTGGAAAAAAGGGGAAACTCACACCTCGTTCTGTTGTTCCCTATCAGGTAGTGAAATGGGTTTGTACGGTGGCATATGAGTTGGAGTTGTCCTCAGAGTTATCTTCCATACATCCTGTGTTTCCTGTATCGGTTTTGAAGAAGTGTTTGGGAGATCCAGCTTTAGTTTTCCCGATGGACGACATCGGTGTAAAAGACAGTCTTAGCTACAAGGAAATTCCGGTGGAAATATTGGACCGGCAGGTCCGGAGCCTAAGGATAAAGGAAGTGTCTTCAGTTATAGTATTATGGAGAAACCAACATGTTGAAGGATCTACGTGGGAAGCCGAAACGAATATGATGGCTAACTACCCATACCTGTTCCCTACTGGCTCAGTTTCAGTTTGAGGTACAAATTTTTCCCTAAGCCACTAATCATTTTTCATTTTCCGTGCATGCGTACAAGTTTGTTTTATGATAAGGTAAATGTATGAGATGTATGAATTCAGTTCAGTTATGTAGTTCTTTTCGGAGGCATCCATTCCGTCAGTTTTTTATTTTAATAATCAGTATTTGCTTATGATGATTGCATGTTTCCTCATTTTCTATGTGTTTCTAACATTCGAGGACGAATGTTCCCAAGGGGGAGATATTGTTATACCCTGGAAGCTTAAAGATCGGACACGAGTGTTGAAACGACAAAATTCTGGAATTCATGTTGCAGGCATAGGACGAATCGTGGGACGACCCATGATGAGACCCCATGATTCGTCAAGTGACTCATGGGCAGGCCAGAAAAAAGGAAGGATCAAGGTCCCAACGAGTGAGATAACGACTCGTGGTCTGTCACCACAAGTCTTCATGTCACTCGTGGGGTGAGGTTGGGTTTAAGTTAGAAGAAGCTCCCAGTACACCTAACAGATAGGACCCCACGAGTCATGGCCAGCAAGCCTATGGACTTTTAATTGAGGATGAGTCAGTGTACTTGACGGGAAACATGACGAGTCGTTGCCTGCCCTGATGAGTCGTTAGGTCACCCGTTAGGATCACGTGACAGTTATTTTCTGCGAATTAGTAAGGGCCTTCTCATAATTTCCTAAACTCTTAAGGCCTAAACTAGGTCGTCTTAAGGTCGGAATAGGGTCTTTAAGGTGGGTTAAATCCCTAATGCATACCCATTCCCATGCAAGATCTTTTAGAGAGGTTTTAGGGAGATTCAAGGTCTTCTCCTCCAAGTTTTCATCAATTTCTTTGTGGGTTTTCAAGGAACTTCGAAATCAGTCCATCCCCAGGTATGTAGGGTTTAGAATGGGTGATTTCTTCCACACCCATGCCCAAATCTAGAATATAATAATGAATCCTCCTATTCAATTCCATACAGTTTTACCTAAATGCATGAAAATGTGATTTCTCTTTATGGGTTTTATTTAATTGAGTTTTAATTGTTGAATTATGAATGATGTGAGGGTTTTATATTATTTTCATTAAAATCATATGATATGTGGTGAATTTACAACACTATTGACGCTCAAAGCTAAAAAAATAGAATGGACTTAGGTGTATTTATGTAGATATGAGGCACTTTTCCTTTGATTTTGGGATAAATGGGTGTTGGAACAATAAATTGCAAAAGGAAGCTAAGAGTGTGCAAAAAGGGGTAAAAAGTGCAGACCACAGTATGATCCATAGGATGGACCTACGAGTCATACTGAGGGCCTTGATGTGAAGCGGCAAGATAACCTGGAAGACTGAACTTATGAGACTTTTCACGAATCGCACCATGGTGGTACGAGTCATGGTAAGCCAGTCGTGATGAAATCCATAAGAATTGCACATAAGGCTGATTCTCAGTATGAGAGCACCTACGACCCGTGAGATGAAGTTACAAGTCGTACCATACCGGTTGTAGTGAAGTTTAGAAAAAGTTCAACAGATCAGGATCAAGCCACGGGTGTCAATGTACGAGTCGTAGCATGTTGGTACGAATCATATATTTTCCCAACACTTAGCCAAAATTCAGCAAACACTCCAAGCCACGAGTTGATGTCACGATCCGTGAGAAGCCCCTACGAGTCGTAGGTGGACCCATGAAGAGGTCGGCACCAGTTATGGAAAGCAGTCTTGTTAGTTTAGGAAAAGGATTTTTGTGTCTCTATAAATACTTTTTATGTTTATTTTTTATAGGAGGACGACAAATAGACATAATTCTAGTAGGAAAACATTGTAGTAAGCGATTTGACATCATTGAGAGAGAGAATTGAGATGGTTCAACCTTGTGATCAACCTTTTCTAGAATTAATCTTGTTCTTGCTACTTGTTATTAAAGATTTCGTGGTTTAATTGAAGGAATTGTTTTTCTCAATCATCTTTTTAAGTATTGTTAGATGTTTTCAATAATGAACAAAAACCACAACCTTGCAACTATGAGACGCTAAAACCTCCATAGCTAGAGTTGTGGGAACCATGGTGGATTAACAGCCAGGGTTGCACAAAGTGATTCTAAAACCAATATTAGGTACTTTTATTGTATTCTCTTCATCTTTAATGATTCTTAGCGGTGTACAACGTTAGAAATTTCCTGAATTCTTTACTTGCTTTGGTCAAAGAGGTAGAGATTAGGAAAAGAGAATTACAACGGAGCCTTAATCTAGATGATCATTGTATTAACTTGAGCTGTAGTCGCAGGATAGTTATATCCAGACTTAGTGATAATGGTTAGTTTGCAAAACTCATGAGACTTGGTCGAGTAATTGAGGATAGTCATGCAATAGGGATTGGTCGATCGTTTGAATGAACCTAAGTTATCAGTTTTGTTAGTAAGTATTGGTAAAGATCACGAGTGTATACCCAAAATTGTTACGAACCCATGGGGAACATAAACCCTAGTTATCTTTCAATTATTGATTCATAAATATAATCTTGACTATTGCTTATTTTTATTATTTCTTTTTATTAGAATTCCCCCTTGTGATTTACCATACATGTTCATTTACCAGCTGTGATCTAGATCTTCCATATTCACTGTGGGTTCGANTGTAAATGTGTATAAAAAGGGGTGAAAAGGGAATGAAAGGTGATCTAGATCTTCCATATTCACTGTGGGTTCGACCCCAACCTATAAGTTTGGGTACTTTATTGACAACGTCCGCTTCATACTTCAGTTAGAAGTGTGGTTTGAGCGTTATCATCATGTTTCAAGCTTTTTAAATTTAAAATGCCCATTGATGAAAGTTCATGAAAGTTATGATATATTATGAATATTCAATATTTTGAGCTTATTGATGATGGGAAAGCATGATTTCAAGTTCCCAGGTTAATGAGTATATTTTTTAAATAATGGAATATGTTAAAGTATTGGGAAATGCCTATATGTTGAAGAATGATTTATGATTTATGAACGAATTTCATGATTTATCGATTTCTGATGTTGGCCGATGAAAAGGGCCTTTAATTCTGGCTAAGCATGTTTTTAAAGGGGATCAATGATGATAAATGTTATATTTTAGCCAATGAATTTTTAATGCACAATGTTATTGATATATGTACGAGCCAATATGCATGTTTTTGGGAGCCGTGTCTAGCACCTAGCAGCCCGGTATTCAAAGGATTCTCGACGGTGTCTTATAACCACGTGCCCCCGTGGGTTCTAATGTTATATATTGTATTGATACCGATCCCCTCAAATGTGATATCACGCCTAATGCACGACCCTCGCCTGGCAAGTCGGGGTCGGCTCTGGCCACTTGAGTGAGATAGTTGGGGCATCATGAAAGGCTCTATCATGATGGTGTCGATTATGAAGAGTTCTTCCATTATTCCGCATGTCTTATGCATTTTTATGTTTATGTTATTGGCTCAATTTATGTTTTGATAAAGTTTGCTAATGATCATGAGAATGAATGATTTATGAATAATTTGAAAGTCTTGAGCCTTATGTTTTCTTACGATATTTATGATACAAGCATGATTTCCTTCTCCTACATTTATTTATGAGTTTATTTTACGCTTAAATGTCTGTTTTACTTATCTTGCATACACGGTACATTCCACATACTAACTGTATAATTTCTATGTTGTATCATTTTATGATATAGGGTCCAGATCTCAGGCTCGACCTCATCCTTAGTTCGTCTCAGCTCTCGCTCTCAGCTTATTGGTGAGTCTTCATTCTCCGAGGGTCGTTGAAAGACTTTTATGTTATTTATGTTTCAGTATCGGTCGGGTTAGTTGGGGATATTGTCACATCAACCCATCTTATGTAGTAAAGGCTTTCAGACAGAATGTAGAACTCAACTTGTGTATATGTCTAGTACTTCCAGATGTTACACTATGATTAAGTTTTCTATATGATTATATGCTATGTATTCTCCTTATTTGATTAAGACTAGATGCATGCTTATGCCATGGGTCTACTTAGGGTCTCTGGGGGTCCCTTGTCCCGTGTCTACGATCCGAGTGTACGTCAGGGTCATGACAGTTCCGCATGTCTTATGCATTGTTATGTTTATATTATTGGCTCAAGTTATGTTTTGAAAAAGTTTACTTACGGTTATGATCGTGAATACTTTATGAATGACTTGAAAGCCTTGAGCCTTATGTTTTCTTACGAAGTTTATGATACAAGCATGATGTCCTTCTCCTATGTTTATTTATGAGCTTGTATTACTTTTAATGTCCATTTTACTTACCTTGCATACTTGGTACATTCCACGTACTGACCGCATACTTTCTTTGTTGTATCGTTTCATGATACAAGGTCCGGATCTCAAGCTCATCCTCATCCTTAGTCCATCTCAGCTCTCTCTCTCAGACTATTGGTGAATCCTCATGTTCTGAGGGCCGTTTGAAAGAATTTTATGTTATCTTGTGTTTCAGTATTGGTCGGGTTTGTTGGGGATGTTGTCCCATCAACCCATCGTATGTAGTATAGGCTTTCGGATAGTATGTAGTACTCAGCTTATGTGTATGTCTAGTACTTTCAGATGTTATCTATGGTTACGTTTTCACTATGTTTTATGCTAAGTATTTTGTTTTATTAAATGAGATTAGCTGTATGCATATACAATGGGTCAACTTGGGTCTCTCGGGATCCCTTGTCTCTTGTCTACAAATCCGGATGTTCATTCGGGTCGTGAAACAAACCAATTACCCAATTTTATTTATTTTGTTAGAATAGCAGAGTAAACAATAAACCTTAAACAATTAATCTGGCAAGTCTCTAAGGGATCGATAATCGGGACTTCTAGTCCTATATTATTTGACGACCATGTGAGCTTGCGTGCGCTTGGGCGACATCAAGTTTTTGGTGTCGTTGTATGGGGCTTAAAGATTTATTGATCATTTGTAGTTTAGGATTTTTATCCCACTATTGTATATTTTATGTTTTTATTTGTTGTTTATGAAGTTTACAAGTGTTGTGTGCTCAGTGTATGCTAAATACGAGAATTCAAGAACCACTTTTGGCTTCTCTTGATCCTGAAATTGAGAGAACCTTTCGAACGTTAACCATGGAGAACAATGAACCGACATAGTGCAACAACAAGGAGAGAGTTCCAGTGTTGAATTTTTCTACGCCGAACTTGGAGAACGCTTCTAAAGTGATCATCAAGCCGACCATCACTGGGAAATTTGAGTTGAAGGACGAGACCGTGTTGTTGGTCCAACACTCTTGCCAATATCAGGGCAAGCCATACGAGGATCCGCAAAGGTATCTGATGACGTTCGTGGAGCTGAGTGAGAACTTTCACTATCATAACGTGTCAAATGAGTATGTAAATCTCACATTGTTTCCGATTTCATTGATTGGTGATGTCAATGAGTGGCTTCAAAATGAGCCAGTAGGTTCCATCACCAGTGGGGAGGTTCTTTCTAACAAGTTCATCAACAATTTCTTCTCTTCAAGGAGCACAAAAGTGTTGAGAGGGAAGATCTGTGGTTTTGTGCAAGAGATGGTGAGACCTTGGCTTAAGCTTAGGAATGATAGAAAGGCTACTTGAGAGATTGCCCACACCACATGTAGCCAAAGGAGATTATCAGGCGCAACTTTATATAAGGGTTGAAGCCAGAGTCTAAGATCTTGCTTGACGCTACTGCACAGGGACAAATTTTTTCTAAGAGCTATGATGAAATTGAAGCTCTTTTGAACCTCACGTTAGTAGGGAGTCAAGATTATCAAGACCCAGGTAGAGGATCCATAGTAGAAAAGGTACCTGGAAAGCTCGAAGTAGATGGTGTGGCAGCAACCCAAGCAGATATAAGTCAGCTAGTGATTGTGATTAGCAAGCTTGTGACCACACCAATGGGAAGTCTGGTTCAGTAGGTCCACCAGGTCCAGACTCCACCACCATCATGTGTGGTGTGTGGAGAAGGCCATGCTTATTCAGGTTGTCCACTAAACCTAGAATCTGTATTTTTTATGGGACAATAAGGTTGTGGTGGAGGTTTTGCAAGTAAAAACTATAACCAGTGGTATAGGAATGAAGTCAATCCCTCATGGGGAGGAAATCAGAATTTTCAAAGGCCCCAAAACAATTATCCAAGGCCTCAAGGCCAACAGCCTGGCAGTTCACTTGAGGAAAAATTAA
The DNA here is from genome assembly GCA_018107945.1 of Datura stramonium. Lineage (NCBI taxonomy): Eukaryota > Viridiplantae > Streptophyta > Magnoliopsida > Solanales > Solanaceae > Datura > Datura stramonium. The sequence continues at coordinate 84,272 of JACEIK010001064.1, forward strand.
AACAATGGTTGGTGCAGCAAACTCAGGTGGTTAATAAGATGGAGAAGTCCATTCATAAGCTTGAGAGATAGATGGGGCAATTTTCCCTATAGCAGATGAACTGACCATAGGGGGCACTTTCGAGTAATAAAGAGAAGAACCCAAAGAAAATGTGAGCACAATCTCTTTCCATATTGGTAAAAAGCTGAGTGAGGTGATCCCCAGAGATAAGAAAGTGGAGGAAGAGGAGGTTGTGATGTCCAAACCAAAGGTAGGTGAGTCAAGAAACTCAAATCCAAAGTTGGTAGGAACTAGATCACCCCCTCCATTTCCTCAAAGATTTAAGAAACAAAAGGAGGATTCAGCCTATCAAAAATTTCTTGATGTGTTGAAGAAGATACTAGTTAACTTACCATTAGTGGAGCTTTTGTAGGGAGTTTTGAAGTATGCCAAGTATTTGAAGAACTTATGGCATATAAGAGGAGGTTGGAAGAGTTTGAAACCATGGCTCTCACGGAAGAGTGCAGCTCTCGGGTTCAAAATAAAATTCCTAAGAAGCTGAAAGATCACGAGAGCTTCACCATTCTAGTGGTGATTGGAAACAAGGAAGTAGGTTCTACAATGTGTTACTTGGATGAAAGCATTAATTTGATGCCTGCATATTTTTTTAGAACCTTGGGTTTAGGTGAACCACGTCCCAGCACAGTAAATCTACAGCTTGCCAATAGATCTCTTGCTAATCGTGACGGAATCATAGAGGACGTCTTCATTAACGTTGAACCTTTCATCTTACTAGTGGACTTCATAATCCTGGATTATGAAGAAGATGTGGTAGTTCCCCTTATTTTGGGGAGAGGATTTTTAGACACCACCTATGCGTACATAAAAGTGAAGTTGGGTATGATGTCAATGACTGTGGATGGTCATGAGGAAGTTTTTGATGTGATTAGGGCAACAAGAAGGCCACCCTACTTTGAAGAGATCAAGGTCATTATGGAAGTAGAGCCAGAAATATGTACTTAGGCCTTAGAGCAATATTTATCACTAGAAGATCCACTTGGGAGAGTACTGGTATATGAGAAAGAATAGGGCGATAACTCAAAGAAGATTGAATGCTTAGCGTTCTTGGATGCCACCAACACCCATGTTAGTAGAGAGGGTCCTTTAGAGACATTTAAAAAACCTTTGACTAGGGAAAAGCCGAAGCCATCCATTGAAAAAGCGCCAGTTCTTTAATTAAAACCCTCACTTGCACATTTGAAATATGCTTTTCTAGGAAGTAACACACTACCTGTAATAATATTTGCTTTGTCTAATGAACAGGTTGACAGGTTGCTGGAAGTGCTAAGGCATCACGTAACAGTGCTTGGGTGGACAATAGCTGATATAAAAGGGATAAGTAATTCCTTTTGCATGCATAAGATACTGTTGGAAGAGGGAGCCAAACCTAGTGTTGAACATAAGAAGAGACTGAACCCAAATAATGAAGGAGGGAGTAAAGAAGGAGATAAAACGTGGCTAGATGCAGGCATCATCTACTCGATTTCAGATAGTCATTAGGTGAGCCCAGTTTAGTGTGTTCTGAAAAAGAGTGGGATGACACTGGTGTGCAATGAGAGGGATGAATTGATACCCCAGAGAACAGTCCCAAGGTGGAGGATTTGTATTTACTACCTAAAGCTTAATGCTGCCACCAGGAAGGACCACTTCCCATTGCCTTTCCTGGATCAAATCTTAGACAGGTTAGCAAGGCATGACTACTATTGTTTTTTGGATGGGTATTCAGGTTGTAATTAGATCATGATCGCACAGGAAGACCAGGAGAAGACTACTTTCGCTTGTCCTTTGGCACCTTTGTATTTCGAAGGATGCTGTTTGGACTATCTAATCCTCCAGGAACATTCCAGAGGTGCATGTTGGATATTTTTACAGACATGGTGGAAAAACTCATGGAAGTTTTCATGGATGATTTCTCAGTCTATGGGAGTGACTTCGGTGGCTGTTTGAATTATTTTGTGTTGTACTAGCTAGATGTGAGGAGACCAATCTTTTACTGAATTGGGAGAAATTCCATTTCATGGTGCATGAAGGGATAGTCTTGGGACATAAAATTTCAAAGGTAGGTATTGAGATTGAAAGGGCTAAGATTGAGGACATTGACAAACTACCACCCCTATCTCTGTGAAAGAGGTGCTCAATTTTTTAGGACATGTTGGATTTTACAGGAGGTTCATTCAGGAATTCTCTAAAATAGAAACCCTATTGTGAAAACTCTTGGAGAAAGATGTGAAGCTTGATTTCAATACAGAATGTGTGTAGGCTTTAAATACAAGGACAAGTTGGCAACAACCCTAATCATCATTGCCTCAGACTAGACATTACCAATCATTGTGATGTGTTATGCCAGTGATTTTTCTATAAGACTTTCTTGGGGCAGAACAGGGGAAAGAGGTTTCAACCTATTTACTCTGAGGCAAATCATTAGATAACGCTCAGAAAAATTACACTGTGACCGAAAAGGAGTTATTGGTGGTAGTGTATGCGTTTGATAAATTTTGAGCTTATGTACTGGGGACTAAGGTGATAGTGTACACTAATCTTGCTACAATCAGGTACTTGTTGACGAAGAAGGATGCTAAACTCAGGCCCATTCGGTGGATACTATTAATGCAAGAATTTGACATTGAGATCAAAGACAGGAAAGGCACAGAGAACCAAGTAGCAGATCATCTATCTCGGATGGAGGAAAAGGAGTATATTGACTGTGAGACTGACATTATTGAGACCTTCATTGACGAATAATTATTTATTGTGCACAGTCAGGAGCTGCCATAGTATACTGATATGGTAAATTTCCTAGTTAGTAGTATGTATCCACCTGATGTAACCCCGGAAAGAAAATGGTGACTGCTTTATGACTACAGATTCTACATATGGGATGAACCCTTCTTGTACGAGATAGGGCCCGATCAGCTGGTCAAAAGATGTGTTCTAGAGGGAGAAGTGCACCAGATTTTAGAAAGTTGTCATTCTTCACCTTATGGCGGACACCATAGGGTAGATAGAACCGTAAAAAAATTCCTTCAAGCTAGAATTTATTGGCCCACTCTATTCAAGGATGCATATTTACTTGCTAAATATTGTGACATCTTCCAGAGAACAAGAAACATTTTGAAGAGGATAGAAATGCCTCAGAGAGGCATTATAGAAGTGGAAGTGTTTGACTGCTGGGGAATTGATTTCATAGGACCCTTCATTCCTTCAAACAGGAATAGGTATATTTTGGACTGTTGACTATGTGTCAAAGTGGATGGAGGTTGTAGCACTGCCTACCAATAATGCAAAGGCAGTAACCCGATTTTTGAAGAAGAATATGTTCACCTGTTTTGGTACACCCAGAGCCATCATTAGTGATGAAGGTACACACTTTTGTAACTGACTCTTCAATAATTTGCTGGCTAAATACAATGTGAAGCACAAGGTAGCAACAACATATCACCCACAGACCAGTGGATAAGTGAAAGTATCAAATCGAGAAATCAAATTAATTCTTGATAAGACTGTGAGCACGAATAGAAAATATTGGTGTAGCAAGTAGGATGATGCACTATAGGTTTACCGGATAGCTTTCAAAACTCCTATTAGCACTTTACCATATAGGTATGTTTTTGAAAAAGCCTGTCATTTATCGGTTAAGCTAGAACACCAAGCATATTGGTACATATAAAAGTTTAATATGGATATAGAGGTTGCTGGTGAGAAAAGGTTGCTGCACCTACATGAGCTTGATGAGTTCCATTTCGGTGCATATGAAAAAGAGAAAAGGTACAAGGAGCGGACTAAGAGAGTGCATGATAGGCGTATTCAACCTCGAAAGTTTTAGGCTAGGCAGTTGGTATTATTGTACAAGTCGAGGTTGAAGCTGTTTGGGGGAATGTTGAGATTGAAGTGGTCGAGCACATTTGAGATTATGAATGTGAATGCACATGGTGCAGTGGAGTTGAAACCCTTGGGGTCTGACAGAACCTTCTTGGTTAATGGCCAAAGGGTGAAGCACTATTATGAGTATAACTTTGATAGATAGAAGACCTTAATTTTCTTGAAAAATGATTAAGGGGTCTTGCATCATTCCGCAATGTTAAATCAGACGCTTGTTGGGAGGCAACCCAATTTGTAAAAATGTAATTGTCTTGTTTTCTTATATAATTTAACTGTTTATTTTCTTTTTCAAAGAAGGGAAAGTTTGAGTAGCCGGAATCAAGGTTAAGGAGCATGGTCTGATATTAAATGGGGGGTTATGTGACCTGTAAATCCAAGAACCTGATGCTAGCTATGCCCTAGAGGGCCTCAAGGAGTAATTTCGCACTATAGTCTGATCTTTTATTTTAGTTGCTTTGAGGACAGAGCAAGGCTTTAACTGTGGGGTAAAGGTATGTCTCCTTGAATTTTTAGTTTAAGGGTGAGTATGCCATAAAATTTTTGTTTGAAAATCTTTTGAAAATGGCATATCACCCACCCATTGATTTTTCTTTTGACCTCAGTTCTTTTCCAAAGGAGAGACCTTTGAACTGGGTAATTTTTTCATTTTTAGGAGTTGTTATAGTCATAGAGTAGTGACGCTTTCCTATGATAGATGGATGACGATCGTCTTAAGGGAATTTAGTCATGTTGTATTTTATTTTTGTTGGAGTCAGACATAAGTCACTTGTGTGCTCTTTGACATTCCACTTAGATGCTAAGCTAGAGGCAATGAAGTGATCATCTTAAGTGAGAAGCAACGAGAGACACACAAAAGTTCTTTAACTCGACTCAATTACTTGTAGGGCTTAATAATAAAAAGTTTCATTCAATGTGATTGTATTAATGTATAGCTATAGAAAACTGACTAGAGTCTTAATGCCAAGTGAGGTGAGATTAATTGCTTTGTTTTATACATATTGTGCTTCTAAAACTTTCCTTAGTGTATGATTGGATGGCTAGTTGTGTAGAGAGTTAAGAGATTATCAAGGCATTTCCTTGAAAAGTCACGTTTTCCCATGTTTTTTTAATCTTTCTGAACATTTTCCCTAGTTAACCCCCTTGAGCCTTAAACCTTAATTCTTTTCTTAGCCACAAAGGTATCTTATTCCCTTTTATTGTGAGACCTCAAGAATTGTTTATCCAAAGTTGTCTTCGACACTTAGAGGCTTGAAAGTGAAGGTCCACCAATGCATGAATGATAAGGAAAAGGAATGAACGAAATATATGTGGAAAGTAAAAAGAGAAATTAGGAAGAAGGAGTGCCCACAAAATTGTGTTGTTTTCTTGCTGCTAGGAAAATCAAAGAAAGAGTGTTAAGAGTGAAAATTCTTAGTGATTCTATGAGCAAAGACTAGCAGTAAAATAGTGAATAAAGGGGCATGAAAATATTGGAAAATAAGGTGAATAAAGTGAAGGGTGAACTATAAGGAAAGAGTGGTGGTCTTGAAAGATGGAAAATGTCTTAAAAGTGCTTAGAATTAGTAGTCACTATAAACGAAAAATCATTCCTACCGTCGCTTAGCCGACATTGCCACCAAGAAAATTCATTATTATCTTAATCTCTTAAAATAGCTAAATAGTCTAAGTATACATAAAGAGAAAGCTTATGGTATTTTGCATATGTATGATACATCTTTTCTGAGTGTGAGTCAGGTTACTTATTATGTTCCATACATTGCATTGGAAATTTGAGAGAGGAACATCACTAACAGTGAGGGGCATAAGATTCTAAGTTTGTGTATGATATATTGCATGTTTTTTATTTAATCATATTGGCCCTGTTTTGGAAAATGAGTCGGTTAAAGAAGTTGTGTAGTCTTGAATATGATAACTCTTCATGTGCTTGATGTGAATTGCTAGAAGTTGATAAACCACCTAATCATATACTCTGTGCTAGTTGTTTGAGTGTTAATTCATAGAGGTGACAAGTGATGAGAAAATATAATTTTATGCATGGAGTTGAGGATTGTTTGAGGATGAACAATGGTTTAAGGGAGGGGTGGTGATGTTGGGCATATTATTATGCCCATTTGCCATGTTTTTACCACATATTGCCTTGTTTTAAGTTCATAATCCTTATGAAGTGTGTGAATTCATGTTTTCATGTTTCTTGTGAGTAAATGAATGTTTTGAGCAAGAAATCAAGGAAAAAGGACCCAAGAATTACTAAAAGTGTAAAGAAGAAGGGTTCGCGAAAGTCGGCCTGCGGCTATGGCTAGCATAGTGTGCCCAACACTTGTATTTCAGAGAAAATGCACCAAAGTTGGTGCTACGGATGGCATGGGGTTCCAGGTACCTTAGATTCAAAGATGAGAATTTGACTAATACCTTGGCGAGATGGATGGCATGGAGCCCCAGAAGCATTCTAGACTTAGAAAATTTTCCTAACATTCTGGGGCTATGGATGAAGTGGGGCTCCAGAAGGGTCCTAAAGATCAAGAATTTTACTAACACTCTATGATATGGATGAAGTAGGGGCACCAGAGGTTTTAGAAGTGTAGAAATTTAGCTAAGTCTTTGGTGCTAGGGAGAGAGCGGGGCGCCCAGAGCCATTCATTGTTGGAAATTTGACTAACTCCTTGGTGCTATGCATGGGGTGGCACGCCAGACCCTCCTGGATGAGGTATTGCCAATTTTTAAGCCAAAGAATTGAGTGCAAATGTGTAATTTGATGTCTCACCTATATATATAACATCTAAGGCGTTTCTAGAAGAGAATTGATTATATCGTTCATCATCTTGAAGGTTGTAAATGCAACTTTGGAGGAGAGACAAATTCTACTTAGTTTCTTCCTTTCTTTATTGTTAAACTGAGAATTATGATGTTGCCTTTTCTTTTCCACTTGTCTATGAGTGGCTAAATACTCCTTCTAGGGTTTGGGCCATAGTTGATGGTTGAAGTTTGAAAAGACTGTTGATTGTTAGTTTTTATTCTTTCATAAAGGTTATATATATTTACTTGTTTTAATTGCTTATTCACTAGTCTGATCAACTTGTGAGTAAATCTGTGGGCTTTTGGTTGAACTTGGGAAAGGGAACCGAAAGGTTTAAAAGTAAATATAAGAAAGGAAGTCAAAGATCCTTTGGTCCATTGGTTAGACGTTAGAAGTTGTTGTTGAGGATAGGGATAAACCTTTTAACCTTGTTGTAATACCCTGGAAGTGCATAGGAATAGGCCCGGAAGTGAAAAGTTTAAAACTGCAGAAAAACCTGGAATTTTGCACTAGAACGACTCATGGTATGAATTGTGGTGAGGTCTTACGAATCGTGACTCCAGTCGTGATGGATTTCGGGAGCCCGGGGTCATACCACGAGTAGTCCTATGAATCGTGACGTGTAGGTATGACTCGTGGCTAGATGTCATGGTGAATTTTCTCAGTGGTTCCAGGGTGAGTCATCACGGGTCATGATACGACTGGTAGGTTGTAGCAATGAGTCGTGATGAGGAGTTGTGGTTAAGTCGTAATTGGTAAGGGTGGATGATACCACGACTATCAGTACGACCAGTAGAAGAGTACTACGAGTCGTGGCCAGATTCAGAGGATTGAGAAGTGGTGACTATGGGAGGTGACCACGAGTCGTTACTTTGTGGTACGACTCGTGGTATGTGCTGGTCAGGGCGGAGAAACGTTTCAGGAAAATTTCATTAAGGGCGACTTTCCCATGCTTTGAGACCCAAAACTACGTCTCTTTGTGTATTTTTCTGAGTGTGATAAGATGGGTTAAGTCCCTAATGCATACCCATTCCCATGCAAGAGCTTTTAGAGAGGTTTTAGGGAGATTCAAGGTCATCTTTTCTAGGATTCCATCAATTTCTTTGTGGGTATTCAAGGAACTTTGAAATCACTCCATTCCCAGGTATGTAGTGTTTAGAATGTGTGAATCCTTTAACACCCATTCCCAAAGTTTGATTAAATCATGAATTCTCCTTTTCAAGTTCTATGGAATTTTACACAAATGCATGAAAATGTGATTTCTCTTTATGAGTATGATTTAATTGAGTTTTAATTATTGAATTATGAATGATGGGCATGTTTTATATTATTTTCTTTGAAATCATGTTTTGAAGATTTTTAAATCTAAAATACCCATTAATGAAAGTTCATGAAAGTTATGATTTGTGATGAATATTCAATATTTTGAGTTTATTGATGTGGGAAAAACATGATTTCAAGTTCCCATGTTTATGAGCATACTTTTGAAAGAATTGAGCATGTTAAAGTATTGGGCTATGCCCACATGTTGAAGAATGATTATCGATTTATGATGTTGGCCAATGAAAAGGGACTTTAATTCTTGGATAAGCATGTTTTAAAGGGGATCAATGATGATAAATGTTATATTTTAGCCAATGAATCTTAATGCATGATTTTATTGATTCACGTATGAGCCTATATGCATGTTTTTGGGAGTCGTGTCTAGCATCGAGCAGCCCGATGTTCAGAGGACTACGCCGGTGTCTCATAACCACGTGCCATCGTGGGTTTCTACTGACATATTGTATTGATAATGATCCCCTCAAATGTGATATCACACCTAATGCACGACCCTCTCCTTGCAAGCCAAGGTCGGCTCTGCCTAGTTCAGTGAGATAGTTGGGGCATCATGAAAGGCTCTACCATGATGGTGTATGTTATGACGAGTCCTCCCATTGTTCCGCATGTATTATGCATTGTTATGTTTATGTTATTGTCTCAAGTTATGTTTTTAAAAAGTTTACTTACGATTATGATCATGAACTCTTTATGAATTACTATAAAGCCTTGAGCCTTATGTTTTCTTATGAAGTTTATGATACAAGCATGATGTACTTCTCCTATGTTAATTTATGAGTTTATTTTACTTTTCATGTCCATTTTACTTAACTTGCATACTCGGTACGTTCCATGTACTGACCTCATACTTTCTGTGTTGTATCGTTTCATGATATAGGGTCCGGATCTCAGGCTCATCCTCATCCTTAGTCCATCTCATCTCTCGCTCTCAGATTATTGGTGAGTCCTCATGTTTCGAGGGTCATTTGAAAAACTTTTATGTTATCTTATTTTTCAGTATTGGTCAGGTTAGTTGGGGATGTTGTCCCATTAACCCATCGTATGTAGTAGAGGCTTTTTGACAGTATGTAGTAGTCATCTTATGTGTATCTCTAGTACTTTAAGATTTTACGCAATGGTTACGTTTTCCCTATGGTTTATGCTAAGTATTTCATTTTATTAAATGAGATTAGTTGTATGCATGTGGTATGGGTCGACTTGGGGTCTCTTTGGATCCCTTGTCCTGTGTCTACGATCCGGATGTTCATTGGGGTCGTGACAAACTGGGTATCAGAGAAATAGATTTTAAAGTGTCCTAGGGTGTCTGAAAGGCACATTAAGTAGAGTCTTTTTCATGGGTGTGAAGCGCACCACACTTATGACGAAGTGGCTACTAGACGTTTAGGAAATGTTCCCTTCTTTCATGTTCTATGTCGTGCGATGAAAAGTCTCTCCATTCTTTTAATTTGTGCTATTCACGATTGTAGAATTACGACTCTTAGAAGAATGAACGGGAGGAGGAATGGAAATGATGGAGGCTGGCAATGACCATGGGTAGCAGCAAGCCCCACCTATTTGGGAGCCCTAGGCACCAGAGCCAGCTACCCACGCTGAGTTTCGGGTGGCTATTCAGATGTTGGCGCAGGCCTTGACCACTCAGGTCAACCAATAGGGTGTTGCGCATGTCCAATGGAATGGAAATGCAGCGGTGGCTAGAATTAGAGACTTCTTGAGGATGAACCCTCCTAAGTTCACGGGATCAAAGGTGGACGAGGATCCATACGAGTTCATTGAAGGGATCTTGAAGGTCACTTAGGTTATGGGGGTGACAAATGGGGAGTGTTTTGACTTGGCCTCTTACCAGCTAAAAGAGGTCGCTCATATTTGGTACAAGCAATGGAAGGATAGCAGGGCAGCGACAACGGGCTCTATCAGCTCGGATGATTTCCACATGGCCCTTCTCAATAGGTTCTTCCCTCCGAAAATGAGGTAGTTGAAAGCAACTGAGTTTGTGAACCTCAAGCAGGCAAAGATGACAGTTTTGGAGTATTCTCTTGAATTCACTTGTTTGTCAAAGTACGCCCCATAGTTAGTGATGGATCAGAGGGCTCGGGTGAGCCGATTCGTTCATGGTGTGGCCGGTAATTTGGACAAGGTTTGCAGGATTGCCATGCTTCACCAGGATATGGACTTTCCTCACATAGTGTTGTACACCCAGTAGATGGATGTGGCTAATGTGAGGGAGAGAGAGGCAAAGATGGCTCGGATGGATAGCTGTGGGTTTTCGCATCAGAGGTCTGGCAGTGGCTACCGTCCACAGTTTCAGCAAAGATCACTAGCCCCAGCACCATCATCAGATAGTGTTCGAACTAGACCTAGGGGTGATTAGAGGAGTGGGGCTTCAGGGTCGAAGGATCATAGGGGCACCCAATTAGAGCATACCTCTCCGGCCTGCAGGAAGTGTGGGAAGAGTCAAGCCGAGGAGTGCCTGCTCGGTTCAGATGTTTGTTATGGGTGTGGTAGATTTGGGCACATGCGCCGAGCGTGCCCATATGCTAGACTGGATGATGATAGGGGTAGATCACAGACCACAAAGACAACAGCAACTCCAGCCAGTTCCGCTCCGCAAGGAGCATCAACTAGTGGGGGTGGTGGACAGCGCCAAAATCGATTCTATGCCCTTGCCTCGTGCCAGGAGCAAGAGACTTTGCCAAATGTGGTCACTGGTATGTTGCATTTCTTTCATATTTATGTTTATTCCTTGTTAGATCTGGGAGCTGCCTTGTCTTTTGTGACTCCTTACATTGCTAGTAGCCTTGGAGTTAGTCCCGAGACCTTGTCAGAACCATTTTCAGTTTCAACCCCTGTTGGAGATTCGGTCGTAGCTAGAAGAGTATAGAGAGAATGGTTGGTCTGCATAAGGGTACCTCCACAGACCTTTAGTGTTAGCCATGACTGACTTTGACGTTATTTTTGGCATGTATTGGTTGTTTTCATGTTATGCTTTGATTAAATACAGGACCCGTGGAGTGGAATTTCGATTTTCGGGTTAGTTAGTTTTGTAGTGGAAGGGTAACTTAGTTGTACCAGCCAGTCGGTTTATTTCATATCTGAAGGTCAGGAAAATGATTTATAAGGGCTGCATATATCATCTAGTTGGGATTAAGGATGTTGAGTCCAAAACCCGACTATCCAATCAGTTCCAATAGTGTGTGAGTATCCAGATGTTTTTCCCGATAATTTGCCAAGTGTTCCTCCTGAGAGGGAAATCGACTTCGGCATTGATCTCTTACTCGATGCGCAGCCTATCTCTATTCCACTCTACCGGATGGCTCCAGCCGAGCTAAATGAATTGAAGGATCAGTTAAAGGATCTATTGGATAAGGGCTTCATTAGACCAAGCCAGTCTCCATGGGGTGCACTAGTTCTATTTGTTAGGAAGAAGGACCCTTCGTATGTGCATTGACTTTCGGCAATTGAACAAGGTCACCATCAAGAACATGTACCCCTTACCCAGGATGTATGATTTGTTTGACCAACTTCAGGGTGCCAAATGTTTCTTGAAGATATACCTCAGGTCTGGGTACAATTAACTCAGAGTTCGGGAGAGTGATATCTTGAGGACAGCCTTAAGGACACAGTATGGCCATTGTAAGTTTGTCGTCATGTCTTTTGGACTAACAAATGCTCTTGCAGCTTTTATGGACTTGATGAATAGGGTGTTCAAGCAATATTTGGATATGTTTGTGAGCGTGTTCAGCGATGACATCTTGATATACTCAGAGAGCAAGGAGGAGCATGCCGCTCACTTGAGAGTAGTACTTCAGACCCTCAAGGATCGTCAGCTATATGAAAAGTTCAGTAAGTATGAATTTTGGTTGAACTCGGTGGCATTTTAGGGTCATGTGGTGCAAAGCTAAGGCATAAAGGTGGATTCGTAGAAAATTGAAGCGGTGAAGAATTGGCCTAGACCGATGAACCCTTCAGAAATTCGTAGTTTCTTGGGTTTAGCTGGCTGATACCAAATTTTTGTTGAGGGCTTCTCATCAATTGCGGCACCTTTGACTAAGTTAACTATGAAAAAGGTGAAGTTCCAATGGTCAGATACTTGTGGGAAGAGCTTCCAAGAGTTGAAGACCCGACTCACTACAGCACCAGTGTTTACTTTACCCAAGGGTACTGATGGCTTTTTAGTGTATTCTGATGCTTTGAGAGTTGGACTGGGATGTTTGTTGATGTAGCATGGGAAGGTAATAGCATATGCATCGAGACAGCTGAAAGTTCATGAAAAGAATTACCCAACCCATGGTCTTGAGTTGGCCGCGGTGGTGTTTGCATTGAAGATATGGCGACATTACTTGTATGGGGTCCACGTGGATATGTTCATGGATCACAAGAGCTTGCAATATGGGTTCAGGCAGGAGGTGGTTGGAGTTACTAAAGGACTACGATACGAGTGTTCTTTACCATCCGGGCAAGGCTAATGTGGTTGCGGATGCACATAGTAGGCTCTCAATGGATAGTGTGTCCCACATGGATGGGAGAAAGAAGGAGTTGGTGAAAGATGCCCACCGACTTGCAAGGTTGGGAGATAGATTGATCGACTCGACCGATGGTGGCGTTGTTGGGCAGAAGGGGTAAGAATCTTCCCTGGTGGTTGATGTCAAATCTAAGCAGGATGAGGATCTAATTTTTAGGAGGCTGAAGGAAGCGGTACGGAGTCAAAAGGTGGGGGTTTTCTCCCAAGGGGGAGATGGTGTTCTACGATATCAGGGTCGGCTATGTGTCTCGGACGTTGATAATTTGAGGGTTCGGATATTGCATGAGGCACATGGTTCCAGATATTCCATCCGTCTGGGATCTATGAAGATGTATCAGGATTTGCGGGAAATCTATTGGTAGGATGGTATGAAGAGGGATATTGCCGAGTTCGTAGCCAAATGTCCAAACTGTCATCAAGTGAAGGTCGAGCATAAAGGCTGGGAGTTGTACTTTAGGATATTAGAATTCCCACTTGAAAGTGGGAAGAGCTAAATATAGATTTCATTATAGGCCTACCTCGTACTCGCCGACACTATTATTCCATTTGGGTGGTGCTAGACAAGTTAACTAATGCTGCACCTTCCTACCGTCCAAGACCGCGGATCCAACGGATGATTATGCCAAGTTATATATTCAGGAGTTGGTTTGACTTCACGGAGTGCCCTTGTCTATTATTTCAGACCAAAGTAATCAGTTTACCTCCCAGTTCTGGCGGTCTTTCTAGAAGGGACTTGGGACTCAAGTAAAGCTCAACACAGCCTTTCATCCGCAAACGGTTGACCAAGCCGAACGGAAGATCCAGACTCTTGAAGACATGTTGAGGGCATGTGTTATGGATTTTAATGGAAGTTGGGATGATCATTTTCCCTTGATTGAGTTTGCTTATAATAACAACTACCACTCCAGTATCCATATGGCACTATTCGATTCTCTTTAAGGGAGAAGGTGTAGATCGCCCATCAAATGGTTTAAGGTCTGTGAGGTAGCCATGATAGGACCTGATTCGCTCATGAGCCCATGGTAAAGGTCCAATTGATAAGGGACCGGTTGAAAATCGCTCAGAGTCGTCAAAAATCATATGATGATGTGAGGAGAAGGGATTTGGAGTTTGATGTGGACGACTGGGTATTTCTCAAAGTATCTCTCATGAAGGGAGTCATGCGGTTTGGAAAGAAAGGGAAACTCAGTCCCCGATATGTTGGCCCCTACCGAGTGGTGAGAAGAGTTGGTAAGGTGGCGTATGAGTTGGATTTGCCCTCCGAGTTATCTTCCGTACATCCGGTGTTTCATGTGTCCCTCTTGAAGAAGTGTTTGGGAGATCCAGCTTTAGTGGTTCCGATTGACAATATTGGTGGAAAAGACAGCCTCAACTATGAAGAAGTTCCGGTGGAAATATTAGAACATCAAGTCTGTAAGCTAAGGAACAAGGAAGTAGCCTCAGTCAAGGTTTTATGGAGAAACCAGTATGTTGAGAGAGCTACGTGGGAAGCCGAAGCAGATATGATGGCTAAGTGATGAGCCCGCAAGTGTACGGGTCGTGCAAGTAATATAGTGGCTCTTTTTAAGAACCGGAATGTCGAACCCACAGGGACTGGACCCATTCCTC
>JACEIK010001064.1:154396-170705 GCA_018107945.1 Datura stramonium
GTAAATATATTCACATTTATATAAAATCACATGAAAATGTATATAAATAATGAGATAAACAAGACTAATTTGAGTTATAAAGTCGCACTTGGGCATGCACTTATGCCCAAGATCAGACTCTTCACCTTACCCGCTCTCTACTAATGACATGTTTTAAATTAAATGAAAATACACACTTAAACTTACATGTAGTTGAGGCAGTTGGGCAGGGTCCGGGACGTTCCCCCTATCACGCCGCTCAATGCGGGGGAGGGAGGGCCACGACGCGGTGCCCCATGTGGCCTGCCTCTGACCTTCTTCCACCCGCTAGCTCGTCGACACACACATGCGCTCCACCCTCAAGCATTCCCCCACTCACATCGTACTCTAAAAATCTCCATATATATATGCACACATACGTTAAAAGATAGAAACTTACGGGGTGTAACATCATCCCCCCTTAGGAACATTCATCCTCGAATGTAATTCATTCAACCTTAAGAGTTTCTGTCCTTACACCTTTACCTAAAAATTTGGATAGAGTCTACTTTGTAATACAGACTATCAGAAACCCTGAAACACAGAAAATTCCAACACAGGCGTATTACAGGATGCTACTTGCAACTGAATATAGGCTACATCTTTAGTCCTCAAGATAGCCCCTACGGACCTGACGATCTAGTATAACTATTGCAGTCTCCGTGTGGGACTACTCTCTTGTAACTTGAGCATCCTGAGAAAAGGTCTCATACACGCTTGCGTAATATTGATGGAAAGATCCTAGCCTCCAAACACAACTATAACTCATAGGCCACTTGGCCGATCTTCCGGAGGATCCGATATAGCTTAGTGAATCTAGGGCTGGGCTTTCCCTTCTCACCAAATGTCACAACACCCTTCTTTGACGAAAGTTTCAAGAACACCCTGTTGTTGCCTCAATTCCCCCAAGTCCCTATGTCGTACACTGGAATTGGTCTTTTGACAACCCTGGGCTACCAGTAAATGCTCTCCAATGAGTTTAACTTTTTCTTCTAACTGATGTGTTATGCCAGGTTCAATTAACCTTGACTTATCTACTCCAGGCCATCATGTCGGGGACCTACATTTCCACCTGTAATATACACTCGAGTATATGAATACTATGCTTTGCTTGGCCATCTGTCTGGGAACAAGAATTCGTACTCAAATTAACTTGGGTCCTAATCTGTTCTGACACCCTTTCCAAAACCTAATTGTGAGTTGTGCCCCTCATGTAGCCAGATTATCTCTTTGGTATCTAACTCAGCATAATCTTTAGCTGAAACATAATTTTGACTAGCAAGAAATGAGTTGATCTCATTAGCCTTCCAATAATGAATCAAGTAGGGTCAAATTTATGCCTAGTACGGGGTAAATCTGTAATTAAATTCGTAGTGACTACTTCTCATTTTCACGCAGGCACGACTAATTTTTGAAGTAGCCTACTAGATTTCTGATGTCCAACCTTTCCCTGTCGGCCATTGGAGCTCTATTCTAACACTCAACAATATCTTACCTCTTCCCATGCTATCAGTAGATCTCTCTTATAACCTGATGCATTTTTCTCAAACCTGGGTGGAGAGAATAACGGGCATGGTGTACCTTTTCTATAGTATACCCAACAAAATCTTACAACATTTGGAATGCACAGTCGACCTCTGGGTCCCAAGACTCCGCTCCCCTGCTATCTTGAAGGCCAATAACTCCTTCTATTGGGTTTTATCTTTGGACTGTAATAGGTTAGGGTCTCCATATCGTTACTTCTTCGCCTCCCCAACTAGAGATGATATTGCAGTATTCTAGGTTACAATCTCACTATCCTTTAAATGTAATCTTGATGCTTATTTCTTGACATTCAACGGTGATTGCATGCTCTATCAGCCCGCTACAATCTAGAGGTGGTTTTGTTCTCCTCCGGAGCTCAATGTTCATGTCTTGCCCTTACTTCTGTAGGTTGAAATCCAATGTTCGTGCCTCATGCACTGTACTAGATAGGATACTGCTGGCCAAGTCTATTAATCTATATCTTCTTGACCCGCGCTTGGGCCGGTTCCCATCCTATAATATCTCTTCCTCTCAACATAAAAGCTGGGGGGTCATAGGATTTATTCTCCAGGTATTCCCTACCGCTATTAACACATTGTGGTGGGATCCGCCTATTATTACCTTAGGTTTACTATTAATGGGAGCCTACTATTTATGGACAGTCGTATGTACTCGGCTGCTCTGAGAAATCTTACCTGTCATCCTAATATTTACTATAGTGAAGGTCCGGGTGGCTTATTTAAGTACTAAGGGCCTTGACCATTTTTCTAACACTCCCAGGAGTCAACGGGTCTAGCTCTCCTTTACTATTTACTTTTTGCAGCATAGCTTTAACACTTACGCTCTTTGTTATACTGAGAAAAGGATGGGAGGCGGGAAATAACCATATCATACTATAGTAGGGCTGAAGTATGAAACTCAAGAAACTCTAAAGGGCTGGAGGTGAGACTTTTGTAATTTCAAAATCCCTCGTGTCTTTCAAGTAATGTAATACTAATTGCTACCTACTGAGTAGCTACTAGATAAGCCAAAATGTATGCTATACTCCTAAAATTCTAATCTTAGGTGTAGGAAAAATTGGGAGCAGTACTGGCGTGTTTGTTACCCTATAAAGTTCCTAGTGCCCAGGGAGGATGCTGGGGAGATTGAAAAGAAGGTCTCTCTTTTGCCCTCAGGCTGGTGGTCCCCCAACTGTGGCACCTCGCTGGTACCCTCTTCTGCTGTTGTATCTAATTTGTGGCTGGCTATAGTCTATCTCATATCAAACATTCTTCTACACAGACATAACAATGAAATCTTAGGGACTTTAACCTATACAACTTGGCTCTATAGCACGATCTAAGAAGAAGGAGGGGTAATCATACTATGATGCCTCATAGCCTTCTTCTTATAAAATGTGGTACACAACAAATTTTTAAACAAGACTCCACTAGACAAGGTTTGCACACTCCCTAGGATACGATGTTTCTCTGACACCAAGTTTTTTCGGGCCTACTTTGAGAGGCGTGACTAGCACCTAATGCCACACTGGGACCTGGGCTGCCCTAGCTGGGAATAAGCACCTTTGCCTGCCAGTAGCACAGAATAAAGAAAAAAAATTATATCATGGCTGTAAACATAGCCACGGGCCAACAAGGCCACACAGAAAACCTACAAAGAAACAGCTAATCCAGTAGTCACAATAATAAAAGAATCTTATGCGGGCTGACAAGACCACCATGCTGTCTAAGACATAACAGAAGGACAATAGGAAGTCATATATGAACTATAGCCAACAAGGTCGCTAACTAATAGATGAGTGATGCCCCACACGGACAACACAAATACAGAGCATATATAGGCCCCACACGGCCAACAACGGACAACTAGCTAGGAATCAAAGTCTGTGGTCTGCAAGCCTCTAAGAGTGAAATACCTGTCCCGACCTACCTAAAATATATATAATAGAGGAAAAGAAAACCTCTACTACATGGAAACTCTGAATGAAAGGAGCTGACCAATCTACAGACTTTGAATAGCTACTAAAGGAGGTCCAAAAACCTGTCTGTCTAAACCTGCAGGCAAGTATGCATTGCCCCATGCATGGGCGTTAGTACAAATATGTACTAAATATTTAAGGAAGTAATAATAACTGAACAGAAGCTGATAAGGAACTTAAAGTAATTAGTGAAAAGGAGTAGAAGTTAATCTATATGCTTTTATAACCATAGCCTACATCTAGTAGACAACTTATATAGATAAGAGCATAATCTTTAAAATTATAAATTCATGAGCTATATCTAGCAAGAAAGTATGAAAACAAGAATCTAACCTGGTCCCATAAGCCAGGAAGGTACAATCATCATAGAGATAAGCTACCTGGGCCCCTATAAGCCCCGGTAAGAACAGTACAATCTATATATCCCTAACCAGGTCACTATGGTGTCACAAGTAACTATAACCAAATCTATTTGGCCTCTACGACTTTAAATAAGCCCATGGGCTCCTGTAACTATATCATAGCCCTCTCAGCTTCTGTAACTGCACCCTGGGCTCGCAAGTCACCATTGAGGGTCAGCATTTTCGTTACGGCATAGACGAAAGCCATATGCAAATGGACTTTGATGTGGCCTTATAGGCTTGAATAAAGTCCTTTCGGACATCACATAGCTTCTATGAGCACTCCGTAGCTCCATAGGGAATGACATAGCTAGCAATCCTAAGATCGTTTGATAGGAGCAACTAAGGTGGGTTAATCCCCACAGGAGTACGACCCTATAGCCTTAATATAGTCCCTCACAAGGCATACCTAGATTTTTAGTCTTAATAGAGCTGCTACTTACCCCTAAGTAGACGATATAGCTGCCAATAGGCACATTCCATGTGCCTACACCTTACCAGTGGATCTTGGCAGCGATTAAACCCTCTATTAGTTAAGACAGACTAAGGCTAGGTATGGGGTGGCCTAAGAGATACTTTTATGGTCATCCTAGGACAATGATAGCTCATAAGCAAACAGTAAGGTTGCATGCGACCAACTATTTAGTTCCTTCGGTTAGAATGACTGTAGGGCTACTACTAATCAGACATGCTCCTAAGCAGTCAACCCTAACTCCCCACAGGCGGCTTACTATAATTCTTAGCCTGAGGTTATATTATGATACTATGGTTCTAGTCCTTTAGACGTTAACTTGGTCTGTCAAGACAACATATAGATCCCTTGAGTACTTCATACCCTCGTAGGCAATGTATATCTGGATCTAGCATATTGTGGCAACATGTAAGTGGGTGTCTACAAGAGTATCTCGAGGTGTTGACTCCATATACAATCCCTGACAAGTTTTCCCCCTTAAGACATTACTTAGTCTATCAAATTTCTAACAAATGGGGTGGTTTCCTGAGTGACCTATACAACAAGTAAGTCTACTGGAGCTAACGGTCACTAACAGTATCTAATCATATGGCAGGCTATCGTTCAGTTTATTATGAAACCCTGGTGCCATGACTCGAAGGTAAGACGATCCTATGAAGATTCTATCCTTTGAGGCGTCAAGGTACGCCAACAACCTACGGGCGAGTTTTACTGTCTAAATAGGCGTTATATCACCCAGCTACGTCCTATGCTATCAACCTTTACCATGTTAGTCCTTGGTATGACAGCGAGACATCAGAATCCCATAATACTATGAATAATGAACAGGAATGTTTCATTGATGCTCCAAAAGTTTGTCACACTGTGTATATTATTTCTCGGTGGGAAATACTATGATATAATCTCAATTCTTCTCTATCTAACCATAAAATATATAGTCCTTATCTACATATAGCAGCTACTCACAACATAGATACCTACATCTTACTTATAAAAGTGTAGGTCATATCAACTATACGAGGAGAATAACTTGCCAAAAAGATAAGCCTTAACATACCACAATTGTCAGTTTTTGTTCACCCTAATAGTTCAACCCTGAAGCCGGTAATTCCACCAAATTGCATCCCATATGCTGAGAGAAGAAGGCTATTTTCAATACCAGGAACCGACTAATAACAATATCTGTTATGAAAGTGCCAATTCCCTAGATTTTCATTATCATTTTAAGTACAAACAAGTCTGCAACAATCATAGACTTAGTTAATTTTACATTTCAAGTTTTCATAGTTTAATTATCCAAACCCATTCCCTAATTTTATTTGTTTTGTTTGAATCGCGAAGTAAAGAATCAACCGTAAAATGATTGATCTGACAAGTCTCTAAGGGATCAATAATCAGGACTTCTAGTTCTACATTACATGACGACCACGTGCGCTTGCATGTGCAAGGGCGACATCAAGACGTTTTGGTATAATTGTGTATTTTCAATACCAAATTCAGTTTAAAAACCATAGATCAATCAAATATTTAAAATCCCATAAACAATTCATCCTAATTGAGATTAATAGGGTTCACAATCACATTAAATATACAATCCTCATTGAAATTTAGCTACTCATGGAGAAAGAAGAAGAATATAGCTTAAAAGAAGATATGATCGATTATAATTCAATAGAAAAAAGATAAAATTCAAATTGTGTAATTGATCTTCAAAAATTCTACAAACTACAATGGGTGTCTTCAAAATATTAATTCTCCACTATAGTATTTAGATTCTAACTATTAAAATTGAGTAAAAAACTATTTATACTAAAGTCCAAAATCCCAAATAGATATAAATTCAGAGGCGGAGTTTCTACTTATGGACTATACATTGAATATACGGTCCATACTTTGCACCTTTAATTTAATCTGCCGACTGTTGTACTTAAATTTATGGATAATATATTGAACTTACGATATGTACTTACCTTCATAGATTGCTTCACCAGTATGACATTTTTTTGATTTATGGTGCAACTTACTGTCCGCACATTGAATATGCGGTCTATATCTTGCTGCCAGAATTTTTTCTGTGAATTGAACTACCACTGGAAATGCGAGCCACATCTTGATGTTGCGGTCTATCTGGTTCATTCTCTTGGCAGAATTTTGAATTGTGTCTCTTTTCTCCAACTCATTGCAATTCCTAATATTTAATAAATATTGTTATTATTAATTTAAATTAGCACTTAAAGGCATACAAAACACCATAAAAAATTTACAAATGTGACAGAGAACTCGTACATATAAACACCCCCTATATAAGGCCTTTGCTTGTCATCAAGCAACTAAATAAGAAAATTTAATATAGACACATGCTCCAATATCACAAAGTGCAATGTCTATGGTGGTTTTTGCAAGTAGCTACAAGAATTCATTCACTTTTCAAACAGTTCATCCAATCCATCATGTAAAAGTTAACTTTCCCACAACTTTTAAGACTAATTATGAAATCTCTACTCATGATATTATTTCAACATGCATGACAACTAGATTGAGAAGAAACTTATGCTAGCCATTATCATCCACATGCCCTCACATTAGACCAAGAAAAGTGTCCATGTTCAAAAATAAGAACCGCACTCAATATATGGACAAAATCAAGAGACAAGAGAAAGACACTCATGTCTCTTAAAGATGTTCACAACTTAGGTCACAACTACCATATGCTTGCCTTTATTCTCAAATGCCTTTTCTTTTGAAAATATAGATTGAGATCACATAAAGGATTTTCTAAGCTTTTAATGTTGGTTCAAGGGTTGGTAGGATACAAATATGATATTTTGTGACTCGGTACCATCCTTGAATAATACATCACATTCTCATTTTCCTTTTCCTTTTGTTCCCTTCTTTTTCTTCCATTTTTCTTTACATCTTCCACAACCCAAGTTACTTTTTGTGATCTTTCTTTATTTTTCTTTCTATTTCTTTCTTTCTTTCTATTTTTTCTTTTCTCTCTTTGCTCAATCTACCTTAGGAAGTGGTCAATCATTCACTTTTACCTTTTCTTCATTTTTCACCTTCTCATCCCAAATTACACTTTTTTATATCATCCCAATATTTGATAATATCAAGGAGGATGGGTACAAAAGAAAAAAAAAGAAAAGAAAAAAAAGGAAAAAAGGTTGGCACTAGGTGGGAGGCAACCCACGATTTTCTAACAAGTTGTTGTTTGATGATTTTCAGGAAATATGGAGGGAAAATATACAAAAAGCGCAAGTGGAGAAATAAAGGTAAAAAGTGAAAATTGGGGCAAGAGACAGTGAGCCACCGCATTGGCTCCAAGTCACGGAGCTGGGCTCCGCATTACCCTCCGTGACACGTTGAGGCCAATTTCAGGTATGTTTAAAATTCCAGTGAGCCTACGCGTCGGCTCTGTGTCACAGAGTTGGGCCTCCGCATTACCCTCTGTGACACGTTGAGGCTATTTTCGCGATGGGTCAGTTCGGAGCAACGGGTTGACCCGCGCGAAATCACTCTTTTTAACCCCACAATCCTTATTTTTCCCCATTTTTCTGAAATCCTTCGCGACCAAACCCCCAATCCCCCTTCTCCATCAACGTGCCACGACCCTAGCTAGGAAAATTTCTTCAATTCTTCTTAAAATTCTTCAAGTAAAGGTATGTTCTCAAATTTTTTCTCATTATTGCTGCATATTTCGATTCTTGAACATGTGTTTCTCTGATGAAATTCTGTCCTAAGTTATTAATAAGATGTGTAATTGATTGGGTCATGGATTAATGTTGATTTTGTGCTAAGGTTGTGTTATGAACTCAATAATTACAGGATTTGTATTGAAAATCTTACATTGTTGATAACTAGGGGTGAGAAATTTAATTAGGAAGAAGAAGAAATGCATAAAAATGGAGATATTTTGGGATGCGCATGTTGTTTGAGTTGAAACATGTTGTGATTGAAGTTGCATTATGTTATGGTAGAAGATGGATTTTTGGGGATGAAAGTAGGAAATTCCCAGAGGTTGCTGTGCACAACTTGAAAATTGCTCATGGGTTTGTAAAATGAATCGATGGATGAACTGTCATAATGCATTTTATGAAGACTGAGTAGTACAATGAAATTGTTCCATCGACTTTTATTAATTCACTAAACCTTTTGGGAAATAAGAGCTAAAATTATGTGGTTGTTCTTGTCAAATTGTATTGTCTACGGCTAATGACTAAGTGTGGGGTGATCAATTTAAGCCCAGCCTTAGTAGTAGCCAACTATACCATGAATGAAATTTGAAATTTATTCTTTTTATTGGGCAGGGAAAAATTCTACGGAAGACAAGACAAAGGAAAGCGCATCAACATCGGCGCCCGGCAGCGAGGCCGGGGCGGTAGTGCCGGCGGCACCACCTATTCCAAGGGGGCAAGCATGTAGACCAGTATGAACACGATGGGTTACCCGAGATGAAGGAAAGATATGGTACGCCCAGGCTTACAAGGAAACCAAGTATTTCCCGAGTAACGAGATGCTTATAGGAACCACTAGCTCAAGAATTCCAGAGAATCCTACCTGAGGATAAACACTATTGGAGTTGAACTTCATCTTTGAAGAACCCAAAGAGGTATCTCTATCTCATAAGGGGAATTCTACGCTAATTGGAATCCCACCGTGCACGGCCACGGTTAAGATCGAGAGGGCCAGTGGTTACTTTTGAACCACAACATCTAAATGCAATCCTAGGGGAGCGGGACACGAGACGCATGTCCTCAGCCCGGCTGAATGTCACTCCACCATATGCGGAATGCTCCAGACGCACTTTATGTGGAGCACGGTCAACGGCTAGGTGGGTCCTCAAAAGGAAGAGGATATCACCAAAATTGCCATACTCCCAAATGAATAGAGAAACGAGGATGCAGTTGAAAATGAAGTATGTACCCCTTTGATCCAGAGATTGCACATAGTGATGTCACCGGGATAGAGATATTTAGTGTATGCATTGATGAAATATTTGAGATAAATGTTGGGCGGTGATTATTTCTTCCATGAAGAAAGCCGGACTTCATCAAGGGCATCGGTATGGTTTTGGTGGTCTTCTCACTTCTTTCCTCAGGGGCCGTGATGCTTGAAAAGGAGTGCGGACTACATTCCTCAACTTGACCGGTTCTTTGGATGTCACTAAGACCAAAGCACACACGATACCACATTTGGGCCTATGCTTGCTCGCCCAGAAGCGACATGATCGAGATGACCAATACATGGCCCGAATGTATGGGATGCGAATGTTGCAGCGCACATTGGTGGAAGCTGTGGAGGATGAATTGTGGTAGGTCGACATGGATTATCCATTTAATGAGCTTGCCCGAGCTTTATGCAGAGTTGGGCCCGCATTTGGTAGAACCCGGTTGATGACGACGTCCCTAACATTGAAACACGCCGGGATGACTTAGAAATTGAGTCGAGAGGAGGAAGGCGAAGAGGATTATGATCTTGGAGATGAGGCAACAGCACGATGAAGAGAGTGAACATTTTCATTAATCGAGTTACACCACCCAAACTTATTTTTAATTGCGGGTGTCTTTGGCCGAGACTGATGTTCCAACTAGGTGTGGGGTAGGAGTAGTTAGGTCTTGGTGTAGTAAAGAATTTGTGATGTGCGTGTGCTTACGTGTTTGTTAATGTGTGACATTGTGTTTCGTGTTATGTTGTTAATGATTTTGTGTGTTGGTCTTGGTAATGAAATTGTAATAAATTGTTAGTAGTTATTTATTAATTATTTGTTGTAAGTTATTCGCTATCTTCATTTTTTTAATTTTTTATTTTTTGATTTGGGTTTCTCGGTTTTGTTTTTGGTGCTTTTTAAGAATAGTCCCTACGGCAAAGTCTTAGATAGAAGTGTTCCCTATGATAGATGGATGACGACCATCTTAAGGAAATTTAGTCGGTAGGTTTAGATTTCTTTGAACACATAGCTATTAATGGTTCAACATTCTTTTTATGTGCTATATTGTAAGATGCAAGTGTGATTAGGATGGAAGCATGCAAGTATGCTAAACATGTTGAGACACCTAGGCTCTACAATTTGACTCGATGTGATTAAAGCTTAATTTTGAATTCTTGTAATTAACTGAGTTAAGAGTCTGCGAATATGCGGAATTGAGCATGTGCATGTGCGGTGAGTGAGTTTTCTAATATTCCATGCTCTTTGTGAAGTGTCTGAGAATACAGTGTGTATATAAAGGAAAGGAGGATGCAGATTGTAAGAAGATGTGGCATTTCTTTGAATGAACCTAAAATTTGATCCCTTATCTTACCTACCTTGAAATTTAAATCCTAGTTAGCCTTATTGAGCCTTAAGCCTATCCTTTATAGGTAACAAGCAATCCTTTCTTTGTTAGCCATGAATTTGATCCAAAACTCCACGAGAGCTTAAGTGAAAAATTCCAAGAGTGAAGAATTGAGCGTGAATAGAAGGAAAAAATAGAAGTTGTGAAAAGGATTGAAAAAGGACAAAGGTGCACTTGTTGGAAAATGATTGATTATTAGTGGAGAGTACGAAAGTAAATGAAAAATTTGTAATATGCTTTACTAGTAGTGAGTGTGCTTAAAAAGAAATGAGAAAAAAGTATTCAAGAGTGAGTAGAGTGAGGAAGAAGTATAGGAGATGTCTTTAATGAATGTGGATGTATTAAAAGCGCTTGGGAAGATAGTCACTGTGCGGCGGAATGTTACCTACCCGTCCCTTAGCTTACATTATAACCCATTAAGTCCTACTTGATCTTACGTTCTTACATCCTTAAATTAGTGGAGTAAACACTAAGGATAAGCTTATGGTTCACTACATGATGCATGTGAATTATTTGAGAGAGTGAGCGTAATTTGATTCATATACCCATACCTTTTGTGATTTGAAATTCTTTTGAAGTAAAAAATGGGGTAACTCTCTCGTTTTGTGAGGGCACATGTTTAATGAGAGATAAAATTCATGTGGAATTCTTGATCGGTTGATTTTCACGAGTTTGCTAAGATTGCGAGTCGATTCTTTAGGGTAGGAAGTCTTAACATAGTTGCAATTCATTTTAATAATGAAATCATGCATGCCTTATTTTTAACTTGCTATCTTAAATAATCCTTATAGCCATAACTTTAATTGTCGTGCTAAATTAGCTATGTGTGAGTCTTCAATTACATGAGATGTGAAAGGGTTGTTCGAGGACGAACAAGGCTTTAAGTGTGGGTAGGTGATCTTGGGAATAATTGCATGCCCAAGTGATACTTTATTACTTAATTTTTACTTGTTTATCTACTTTTATGTGTACATTCTCATGTAGCTTTTATGTAAATGTGGATTTATACTAACCAACATGATTAGTTATTGTTTTTGCAGTTAGAATGAATTTTGGAAACTAATCTAAAAGTTGGTGAAGTGGAGGAATGGACTCGGAAGAAAAAACTAGGAATTCGACAAGAAAATGCTAAAAATGATGCTCAGTGACGGGCGTGTCACACCACCATCGAGGAGGCATTACGCCTAGAGTGGGATTTGTGTGCTACATTCCGGTGAAAGGTGCGCGATGACACCATGTCACGGAGCCATGCCCGCGTTCACTTGATAACATGGTGGGAGGAAGCTGCTTTGCTCACACAATTCGGTGAAGGTGCACGTTACGTCCAGGTTGTACGGGCGAGACTCCTTAATACCCTCCGTGCCACGGCGAAGATAATACTCGGCACACAAAGTTCGATGACTCCACGACAAGACCATGGCACGGAGTTGATGCTCCGCGTGCCCTCCGTGTGTCATATTACTAGTTATTCCGAGAAAATTTCCCAGCTTTTGTATAAATAGCACACTTAGGTTTTATTTTTAATATATCGACATTTCAAGCTAGAGCGTGGGTATCCCGAGAAAATTGGTAGAGAAGAAGTTCTTGGGTTAATTTTCTTCCTTTGTTCTCTTGAATTTCAATTGCTTGTACGATTTCTAGTTGTTTGAAGATGTTTAATCATCAAATGAGGGGCTAATTCACCTTTGGGCCGAGGTTGAGATGATTGCGGTAGTATTTAATTGATGTTATTTCGGTTTTATCTTCTCTACAACGGTTGTTCTACTAATTCTTTTTTTCACTACATTAATGCTTGGCCATTGTTAATGTAAATCCTAGAATTCCATTTTTATTTACGAAAGGAAGATTGGTGGATAGATGTGAATTGGTAGGATATGTTCTTGCTTGGTTGAGGAATTAGAAGATTAACATTGAGAATATAAATATATTTGTAATGTCATATTTGGTCATCTATGGAATTTGTTGTGTATTGCTAGAATATGAAGTGTTTGCATCATAGAAATGTGTAATGTAGAAGGTCCTCATGATTCTTTAATTGGAGAGAGGGATTCGAAAGACCCAATCCCATTTGTTAATAATTCACGACCAACAACCGAAAGTGTTGGCGAAATTTAATCGATAAATTACATATCTGCATATTGTTCCTTAACCTTAGCTTGTTCTTGCTATTGTTCAGATTATAATTTTCAATCTTTTTACTTAAATTTACGTTAACTAATATTCTTGAAAATTCACCATTTTTTTATTGTTTGCAATACGCTTGTAGAAAATTGTGTATACTAAACACTTAAAGAAAAATTACTAACACATTACGGTCCTGTGGGTTCAATACTTAGTTGAAATAAGCCACTTTATTACTTGTACAATCACGTGCACTTGCGTGTAGTTGGGAGTGAACAAGCATGCTTCTACTTGCTTTCACTATTCAAAACAAGGGCATGGTTTATCTAAGCAAACACACAAAGCATCTCAAATCATAATGATTTTTCCTTCCAAGCTTGCCTTGAAGCTCTGCTTGCTCATTACCTAAAATAACATCGCTACTACGCCAGTAGCATGTCCTAAGGTGATTCCACTTACTACAAGAGAATCCTCTTTCTTTCTCATCAAACAATCCACACAAAGGGATTATAAAATAAAGAAGATTATGCTCACTCTCACAAAAAAATTGTCCATGCACGCTTGACCCATAAGCTTTCCCTTCGTGTAACACTCGCCACTAAAGTAAGAGCAACTACACTCAAAATCAATTAGGACTTATAGGTCATGATGAAGGCTAGGGGTAAGGGTAGGAAAAATGTTTAGCTCTAGTGACTGAAGACTCTCCCTAATGCCTTTTTGTGAACACTTTTAACCTCCTTTCAAACTCTTTAGATCACTCCGCCTTATTTCTCCTTTTTCATAATCTTTATCTTTTATTTCTCAAGATCCCTCCTTCTAACTCCTTTGGATCTCACATCTGGCCTCATGTAAGAAAGAAGTAACACTATTTCACTATTCTTTTTCTCTTTTGGTGATTGGGTTTCTCACCCCATCATTTCATTTATTTTGATCATAATTTGATGCTACCTCACATTTAACCTCATCACATTTCTCCCCTTCTTTTAAACCCCCAAACTTAGGCTTTTTTCTCTTTTCTATTGATTTCCTTATCTCTCCCTATATCTTAGGCTTCAAGCCCCCATTATTTTTATTCATTCATCACTAGAAATTAGGGAGGATGGGTGCCACGAAAAAAGTTACAAAGGACATTGGGTTTTGTAATGTGGTTTCAGAGTAAATAGTCCAAAGGTTCAACATTGGCTACAAAAGATGTTTCGAGAGGTCATTTAGGTAGTGAATAACAATAGAAAGCCTAAAATCGTGTTCTAAGTGTAGCTACATGGGATTTCTCCTTGAGTCACACCTAGGGAAAGTTCTAGACAAGCATAGATGCATGAGACTCATTCAAATGACCTTACCGCACAGGCATCACACCCAATGAGTTCACGCAATTCATTATCATCACAAGATTTTTATTAAAGACAATAGAGCATGCTAATCCACAAGGCAAACAGGGAATATGCAATACATGCAAAGAGAGTGCTACATTTCCCATTTCAAATGCCCATTTTTTCCAAATTCATTTTTCATGCCACAAAATAAATTTTGGGTGATACCTCTCAAAAGAAGTTTCACAAAAAACTCAAAAGAATATGGAACTTTCCTTAAGAGAAAGTAAGCCTCACAATCTATCATTGGGAAATGTCAACCCGGAGTTTGACAACCTTAAGAAAGAAAAAGAAATTACTCCTTGGGAAAGAGCTGTGGCATAAGGAAAACCCTTGGAGTTTATTCATTATCTACTATTCACAAAGGCTAGAATCAAACTTGGGTCACGATCTTTTGGCAATAAAAACAAAGACCCACTCATTAGTACTAACAATTGATCAGGGGCATATTTATATGCCAAATTGATACTCAAATGCATAACTTTTTGCCTTCTTTCCCAACAATTTTTTGTACATTCTCATGTAAATTGTGTGGAAGTGTGATTTTATACCCCAACTAACATGAGATGGCGTTGTTTTGCGGGAAAACATACTTTTTATGGAGTTAAGATACATGTTGGGAGAAATCGGAGATGGACTCGGGAACAAGCAAGGAAAGCGAGGTGTCAGGGGCATATTTATATGCCAAATTGATAGTCAAATGCATAGCTTTTGCCTTGTTTATCCAACAATGTGTGTACATTCTCATGTAAATTGTATGGAAGTATGATTTTATACTAACCAACATGATTAGCATTGTTTTGCAGGAAAAACATACTTTTTATGGAGTTAAGATACATGTTGGGAGAAATCGAAGATGGACTCGGGAACAAGCAAGGAAGCAGGTGGAGAAGCAAAGAATTC
Organism: Datura stramonium; assembly: GCA_018107945.1. Classification (NCBI taxonomy): domain Eukaryota; kingdom Viridiplantae; phylum Streptophyta; class Magnoliopsida; order Solanales; family Solanaceae; genus Datura; species Datura stramonium. The sequence continues at coordinate 169,519 of JACEIK010001064.1, forward strand.
AAGGGCTCCGCGATGGAGCCGTGACACGCTGCCATCGCGGATGCATTCTGTTGGACTCTGAACAAGCAAGGAAGCAGGTGGAGAAGCAAGAATTCAAGGGTTCGCGATGGAGCCGTGACACGCCGCTTGTCAGCGGATGCACTCTCGCTCGAGCTATAAATTCAAGAAATTCCTGCAGGGTCCGCGATCAAGCCGTGGCATGCTGGAATTCACTCCCGCACTTGACATTCCGCTGAGGGTCCGCGCACCGTGGCACGCTCGGGCATGCCCGCGTTGCATGCCGTGGGCCACTGGGAAGACCACCTGGGCGGCCAACTTCCGTAAAGCTCACAGTGCACCGTGTCACTTGAGGCCGTGCTCCGCGATGCACTCCGTGACACGTTGCTTGTTATTCCTGGGAAAAAAATATCCCTAGTATAAATAGAACACTTAGGTTCATTTTAATTATTCTGACTCGTGAGCAAGAACGTGGTTACAAAAGTAGCTAGAGGACGAAAATTTAGGTTTTCTCTATCCCTTTCTTCTTTTTTTTTCAATTGTTTGCATGATTTCCATTCATTTAACGATGTTCAATCCACAAATCAGTGGCTAAATCCCTTTCTTGCTGAGGTTATGAACTATTGTATTGAAATGTAATTGTTGATTATCTCGTTGTTTCATCTTTTCTTCTATGGTTGTTCTATTTAATTCTTGTTCTTACTGCATTAATATCTGGCCAATTTTAATGTAAATCCAAAAAGTCCGGTTTCACCCGAGAGGGCAAGAAACTGGAAAGTTGTGAATTAATATATGATCTTTCTGGTTTGGAAAAATTGGGAATTGAATTTACCTTCCGTGATAGAACATGTTCCGAAAGTCGTATTAGTCAAGTGTGGAACTCCAGCTTTTGTATGGCTAGGACTATGAATTTCTTCTTATCACAAATGTAGGTGGAAGGTTTATGATTCTTAAGTTGGATTAAATACGAGAGTTTTAATCCATAGGCATAAGTTCCGACTAGCAACCGGAGAAAAGATAAACCATTTATATCGATAATTGATTTCTTTGCATGTTCGTTTTAGCCTCAGCATGCTCACATTCATAGTTGAGACTCAATTATTTAAATATCTTACTTTAGTATAAAACTAGTTCCCAAAATATAAAAACTTTTCTTTACACTGTTGTCTTCATTATTAGAGTTGTAGTAA
>JACEIK010001064.1:182692-236579 GCA_018107945.1 Datura stramonium
GTATATATATATATATATAGAAGAAGCTTTAAAGTAAAATATAAAATATTTATGAGAATGAAGTTGAATCATAATGTTTAAAATACGGTCTAAATAAAACTTAAAATATGAAACCATGTCTGTGTCTGAAAGCCAACTACAAATGATGAGTTACTGGGAAAAACCTCCAGCTAACCTCAAGTCTAAATAAAAGAAACAAAATTGAAAGAAATAATCTTTCCTCCAAATATGAGGACTCACCACTGATGTCGTTGAGAAAGTCTGAGCGGGGTCGGCTAACGGTGTTGTGTCTGAGAACCTGCAGCTGTATGCATAAAAGATATGCCTCAATACTTTGAATGTACTGGGTAAGTGAGAGAAACCATACACAAGGAATAAAAATGCTGAACTAAAAAGACATGCAATGACCAACTAAAACAGCGGAACTGAATAACTGAGTTGGTCTAAATGACCCTATGTGATGGTCAAGGACATGCCCTAAATTTGAGGTACTAATCTGATACACTGTACTGAACTGATCTGAACTGACTAATCTGAGACTGAATTTAGCTGACTAGTGGGAGAGTCTATAACCGACATATAACAACGTGAGCTAGATGTGGAGTCTGATGTATACACCCTATCGGTAGGACCTGATATACCTTGCCAGGGTATAAAGGCATGAACTGGGTGATCGCAGGTCTGGGGCCATGAGGCAAATAAAATATATCCTATGGGGGCAATGAAGTTCTGGGAACCTGTGTGTGCTAGAATCGTGGTCCACTCGGTGTTAAGTCCTACTGCTACTAGATAGTGCTAGATTGACTACTAAGTTGATAGCTCGAAACTGGGGCCCAAGACTAATCAGGAATATCTATCTGGAAGAATCCTGAGAGTGTTATCGGACTGGATTCTATAACTGGGTTCTAAGACTGGCCAGAAGTACTTATCCGAAAGCGTTGTAACCGTTTAAAGAACAAACTATAATATGAAGCAGGGATCCTGAGGCTAGTCAGAGCTGCTTATGTGAAAGTGTCATAACCGCTTAAAGAACCACTAAAAACTGATACTGAGTCTAATTCTGATAATTGGGAAGCACTACTGACACCTCGAGAATGTTTGTAGACAAACTAATCAGCTGACATTCCTGGATAACACTGAGTATTCTAACATTTTTACTGAAACTAAATTGACATAAATCTGATTGAGTTCAAATACAAACTAACAAAATGGGAATCAATAACACTGATAAAATCAAGAAAATTTAGATATTTAATCACTATTGCAAGACTCTAGTTTTTCTGCATTCAAGATCTAGGGCTAGAATTTACTTTACAGGGACAAGCATCAATACAATCACAAGCTGGTGGAAAATATCTACAATTAACATAAAATAGTATTCCACATGAATTAAACGAAGTCTAACAGATAATATCTTCACATTTGAAAGTTTCAAGGCTAGAACTGATAGAGCAGACAGGGAAGATTTTTTAGGACACAAGGGAAGGACTATTCCCTTGTTAAAATCCCACATACTTGGTTAAAAATTCCCTTGAGAAGGAACCTTGAATTGCTGCAATGGATGAGGAACCCTAGACCTTACTTTAGAGCTCTTAAGAGAGAACTTGCATTATTTTTCTGAAAATAAAAGTGGGAATGAGGGGGAAAACCATTTAGTCCCTCTAAGTCCCCTCAAAATAACCCAAAACGACGTAGTTTAGGGTCTAGGAGGTTAGGAAATTACTGAAACACCCTTAGGAAATTCGCAGGAAAAACTAACTGCCAGTCTCGATGAGGGACTTAATGGCTCGTGCCTAGTGACCACGACACATGGTCACGTTCATCGAGTGCACTGCCCAAGAACCTCTTTTTGGTCACCATGAGGGACACCACGACTCGTGGTGTATCTAACGGCTTGTGGTGACCCACTCGTCAATTACACTGCCAAATTCTCAACTCCCCAAACCATACTGGACCACGAGTCACTTGACGGGTCATGGCATGGACCACGACTTGTGGTGCCTAGTCGTTAGGTACACTGCCTACCTTTTTCCCGGTCTTCAATTTTATTCTTGACCACGGATCACATCAGGACTCGTGGTGTTGACCACGACTCATGGTCGCCCCATTTTTTACAAATTTTCAACCAAGTCTGGACTGTTCCCCATGAGTCACTTCATGACTCGTGGCCTACCCCACGGGTCATAGGTAGACTCATTCTGTGATCTAGTGCAGAAAATCCTATTTTCTCCATTTCAACTCCCCAGTCTGGTCTATGGTTTTTTAGGGCATTACAATATCTCTCCCTTGGGAACATTCATCCTCGAATATTGGGAAACACACAGGAAAAAAGATAATTGCGATCATTATACTCAAATACTGATCATGAAATCTGAAAACTAATGAAATGACTACCACCGAACTGAACCACAAGTCTGAACTGAATTCACTAATCATACACATATTCATTTACATGAAAGAAACTGGAACACACAAACTGAAAAGAGTTTTAGGGAGGAAATTGATGCCTTAAACTGAAGTTGAGCCGAAAGAGAACAAATGTGGGTATCTAGCCATCGTATCTACTTTGGCCTCCCACATAGCTCCCTCAACCTGATGATTCCTGCACAAGACTTTGACTAAAGCTACCTCCTTGTTCCTCAGCTTACGAACCTGATAGTCAAGGATTTGAACTGGGACCTATTCATACGAGAGACTATTTTTCATTCACACACTGTCCAATGGCACAACTAAAGTTGGATCACCGATGCACTTCTTCAATAGTGACACATGGAATACGGGTCCATAAATGCCAATTCTAAAGGTAATTCCAACTCATAAGCTACCTTGCTGATTCGTTTCAGAATTCTGTAGGGTCTCATATATCTCGGACTGAATTTTCCTCTCTTCCCCAAATCTCATCACCCCTTTCATGGGTGAAATTTTTAGATAAACCCAGTCATCCACTGCAAACTCTAATTCTCTTCTCCTCACATCAACATAAGATTTATAATGGCTCTGAGCTGTTTTTAATCTTTCTCTAATGAGTTATTCCTTCTGCAGAGCTTCATGAATCGAGTCTGGCCCGATTAAAGTAGCTTCACCAACCTCAAACCACCCGATAGGAGATCTGCACCTCCTACCATACAATGCCTCAAGCGGGGCCATCTGGTACTGGAGTGGTAGCTGTTGTTGTATGCAAACTCGATGAGAGGCAAGTGATCTTCCCAACTACCCTTGAAATCGATCGCGTATTCTCTCAACATATATTCAAGGGTTTGAATAGTCTGCTCAGCTTGTCTATCTATCTACGGGTGAAAAGTTGTGATGAGCTTGACTTAGGTACCAAGTCCCTTCTAAAATGATTCCAAAAGTGAGAGGTGAACTAGGTACCTCTGTTTGAGATAATGGACAAGGGAACCCCATGAAGTCTAACTAACTCATGGATATAAAGCCTAGCATAGTCCTCAGCTAAATCTGTAGTTTTAACTGGGAGGAAGTGTGCTGACTTAGTCATCCGGTCTACTATTACCCAGATGGAATCATGCTGTCCACGGGTCCGAGGTAGGCCTGCAATAAAATCCATATTTACTTCTTCCCACTTCCATGTGGGTATGCTGATATCCTAAGTCATACCTCCCGGTCTCTAGTGTTCTAGTTTGACTTGCTAGCAGTTCGGGCACTTAGTTACAAATTCAGCGATGTCTCTCTTCATGCCATTCCATCAGTAAATATCCTGTAAATCACGGCACGTCTTAGTAGCACCAAGGTGGATGGAATACCTCGAACTGTATCCTTTAGCCAGTATCTTCTGTCTCAAATCACCCACATCCGGTACGCACAATCTACCCTGGTAATGGAGTACACCATCTCCCCCTTAGGAGAAAGCCTCCATTTCTTTTCTGAGAACCGCCTCCTTCAGTTTAAGTAGTACGGGATCTTCATCCTGCTTTGACATAACTTCAACTACCAATGAGGAATTTGATCCACTCTGTAAAACTACTCCACCCTCAACTGTATCAACCAATTGTACTCCTAGCCGAGCTAATCTGTGGTTATCCTTTGTCAGCGCCTTTTTTCCTTCCTCAACATAAGCCACGCTCCCCATAGACACTCCTCTTAGGGAATCAACCACCACATTGGCTTTGCCTGGGTGATATAGCACACTCATGTCATAGTCCTTCAGTAGCTCTAACTATCTTCTCTAACGAAGTTTTAGGTCTTTCTGACTGAACACATACTAAAGGCTCTTGTGATCAGTGAAAACATCCACGTGAGCCTCGTAAAGATAGTGTCTCCATATTTTCAATGCAAACACCACCACTTCCAACTCCAAGTCATGAGTCGGATAATTCTTTTCATGAACTTTGATTTGTCAGAGGCCTAGGTTATCACCCTGCCCTGCTGCATCCGAACGCAATCGAGTCCAACTCTAGAAGCATTGCAATACACTACAAACCCATCTAATCCTTCCGGTAGGGTCAACACTGGAGCGGTAGTGAGTCGAGTTTTTAACTCTTGGAAACTCTTCTCACATGCATCTGACCACTAAAATTTCAGCTTCTTCTGAGTCAGCCTAGTTAGAGGGGATGCTATAGAGGAAAAGCCTTCCATAAAGTGTCGAAAATAGCCGGCTAGACCCAAGAAACTTTTGATTTTGGTTGGGGAGATAGGTCTAGGCCAGTCTTTCACCGCTGCTATCTTTTGAGGATCAACCTGAATACCCTCACCCGAGACCACATGACCTAGGAAACTCACAGACTTCAACCAGAATTTGCATTTGCTGAACTTGGCAAACAAATGGCAGTCTCTGAGTGTCTGAAGCACTATCTTTAGGTGATTAGCATGCTCTTCCTCATTTATAGAGTATACCAAAATGTCGTCAATATATACAATGACAAACATATCCAGATACTACTTGAAGACTCTTTTCATCAGGTCCATAAAATTTGCAAGGGCATTTGTGAGTCCAAAGGACATAACCACGAACTCGTAGTGACCATACCGAGTTCTAAAGGCTGTTTTAGGTATGTCACACTCTCTGACCCTTAGCTGATGATACCACGAACTAAGATCGATTTTGGAGAAACAATTGGCTCCTGAAGCTGATCGAACAAGTCGCTAATCCTAGGTAGGGGATACTTGTTATTGACTATGACCATGTTCAATTGACGGTAATCGATGCACATTTTGAGGGTACCGTCTTTCTTTCACATGAATAGTACTGGAGCACCCCAGGGAGAGATGTTGGGTTTGATAAAACCTTTATTAAGAAGGTCTTTTAGCTACTCACTCAACTCCTTAAGCTCAGTTGGAGCCATTGTGTAAGGAGGGATGGAGATGGGCTGAGTATCTGGGAGAAGGTCTATACCGAAGTCTATTTCCCGCTTAGGAGGGACTCTAGGAAGATCTTCGGGAAACATATCAGGGAACTCACTGACAACTGGGACTGACTGGTAGTTGGGGTCTCAGAGCTAGAATATTTGACCGAAACTAAATGATAAATATACCCTTTGGAAATAAGCTTTCTGGCCTTAAGGTAGGAAATAAACTGACCCTTAGACGCTGAACTACTGCCCGTCCACTCTAAAACTAGCTCATTAGGGAACTGAAACTTGACGACCCTAGTTTTGCAGTCGACTGAGGCATAATCTGAATGTAACCAATCCATTCCAAGAATGAGATTGAAGTCAACCATGTCTAACTCTACAATATCAGCTGGAATGACTTTATTCATGATTGAGACTGGGCAGTTTCTATACACCCGGTTGGCTCTAACTAACTCACCAACTAGGGTGGAGACTGAGAATGATTCTGAGAGAACCTCTGGACTGATATCAAACTGGACTGCTACATAGGGAGTCATGAATGAAAGTGTGGCTCCTAGATCTAGTAGGGCATACATGTCTAGATGGAAAAGGCGTAACATACCCATGACCACGTCAGGTGAGTTCTTCTGATCCTAAAGAGAGGACAATGCATAAAAACAGTTTTGGTGTTGGCCGTCATCCATACCTGAAGTGTTTTCCTACTGAGTTGGTTGGCCTGATGGTGATGCTATGAAGTAGTGGATTGTGACCTCCCCTGTCCTGCTGACGGACATTCTTTAAGTCGATGACCAAGTTGTCCACAACCAAAGCAGCCCTCTTGACCCTAAAGGCACTCGGATAGTTCTTGCGACACTTAGGGAAAGATGGGTAGCGATTGCTGGGACTGAAGCTCTGGGACTGAGAGCCAGATTCTCCACCCCTCGGATCCTTGCGGGACCAAAAAGTAGGGGTGCTGGCTAAACTGGGTGCTGGAGCCCTCTGCTGTTGTTGCTGCTATGGGCAGCTACTACCGACAAATCTTTGATGGCCATAATCTGACTGGCATTCCAAGTAGACATATATATATATATNATATATATATAGAGAGAGAGAGAGAGAGAGAGAGAGGAAGCTTTAAAATAAAATATATAACATTTATGAGAATGAAGCTGAATTATAAAGTTTAATCAAACGTCTAAACAAAACTAAAAATATGAAAACCATGTATGTATCTCAAAGCCAACTACAACTGATGAGTTACTGGGACAAGCCCCAAGCTAACTCCAAGTATAAATAAAAGAAACAGAACTGAAAGAAATAATCTTCGTCCTCGAAATATGAGGACTCGCCACTGATGCCGCTGGGAATATCTGAGCGGGGTGAGCTAACGGTGTTGAGTTTGAGAACATGCAGTTGTATCATAAAACGACACAACATAAAAGGTATGCCTCAGTACTTTGAATATACTGAGTAAGTGAGAGAAACCATACAAAAGGAATAGAAATGCTGAACTGAAAAGACATGCAATGGCCAACTAAAATTTCTTAACTAAATAACTTAGCTGGTCTAAATGACCCTGTCTGATGGTCAAGGACATGCCCTAAATTTGAGGTACTAATGTGATACACTATACGGAACTGATCTGAACTGACTAATTTGAGACTGAACTTAGCTAACTAGTGGGAGAGTCTATAACCAGCATATAACCACGTAAGCTAGACGTGGAGTCTAATGTATACGCCCTATCAGTAGGACCCAATATACCTAGCCAGGGTATAAGGCATGAACTGGTTAATCATAGGTTTGGGTTCATGAGGTCAATAAAATATATCTTACAGTGTGGCAACGTAGTTCTAGGAAACTAGGTGCACTGGAACCCCGATCCGCTCGGTGTTAAGTCCTACTCCCACTGGACAGTCCTAGACTGACTAAGCTTATAGCTCAAAACTGGGGCCCAAGACTGTCAGGAATACCTATCTGGAAGCACCCTGAGAGTCTTATTGGACCAGATTCTATAATTGGGTTCTAAGACTAGTCAGAGCTTCTTATCTAGAAGAGTCGTAACCATCTAAAGAACAAACTGTAATCTGAAGTTGATGTCCTGAGGCTGGTCAGAGCTTCTTATCTGAAAGTTTCATGACCACCTAAAGAACCACTAAAAAATGATACTGTCTAATTTTGATAATTGGGAGGCACTACTTACACCTCGAGAATTTCTATAGTCAAACTAATCAGCTGACATTTTTGGATAACACTGAGTATTCTAACATTTTGACTGAAACTAAACTGACATAAATCTAACAGAGTTTAAATACAAACTAACAATATGGGAATCCCCAACACTGATAGAATCAAACAATTTAATCACTTATGCAAGAATCTAGTTTTTCTGCATTAAAGAGCGAGGGCTAGAATTTACTTTACAAGGACAAGAATCAATACAATCACAAGCTAGTAGAAAATATCTACAATTAACGTAAAATAATATTCTACATGAATTAAACGAAGTCTAACAGATAATATCTTCACATTCGAAAGTTTCAGGGCTAGAACTGATAGAGAACACAGGGAAGATTTTTTGGGACACAAGGGAAGGACTATTCCCTTATTGAAATCCCACATACCTGGCTAAAAATTCCCTTGAGAAGGAAGCTTGAATTGCTACAATGGATGAGAAACCCTAGACCTTGCTTGAAAGAGCACTTGCGTTACTTTTCTGAAAATCTGAGTGGGAATAAGGGGGAAAACCATTTAGTCCCTCTAATCCCCTCAAAATAACCCAAAACAACGTAGTTTAGTGTCTAGGAGGTTAGAAAATTTCTAAACACCCTTAGGAAATTTGCAGGAAAAACTAGTTGTCAGTCCCTACGAGGGACTCAATGGATCACGCCTAGTGACCATGACTCGTAGTCACGGTCGTTGAGTGCACTACCAAAGAACCTCCTATTGGTCACCACAACTCGTGGTGTAGCCAACGGCTCGTGGTGTCCCAGTTGTCAACTACACTGCCAAATTCTCAACTCCCCAAACCATACTGGACCACGGGTCACCTAACGGGTCATGGCATGGACCACGACTCGTGGTGCCTAGTCGTTAGGTACATTGCCCACCTTTTTCCCGGTCTTCAATTTATGCTTGACCGCGAATCACATCACGACTCATGGTCACACCATTTTTTACAAATTTTTAACCATATTCGAACCATTCCCAACGAATCACTTCATGACTCGTGGCCCACCCTACGGGTCATAAGATGACTTATTTTGTGATCTGGTGCAGAAAATCTTATTTTCTCCGTTTCAACTACCGGGTCTGGTCTTAGGGTTTTTGAGGAATTATAGACTAAGAGTACTTAATATTCTAAAAAGTATGTCTTATGAGTTATTTGAGTCACTCTACAATCGTACTTCAGATTGGACATCAATCAAGTTGTAAAATGAAATTCAGCAAAAGTTATCGCAAAATTTCCTTCTTGAGATTTCTTGAAATTTAGGTCAAATGTCTCAAACATTTTCTATCAATATATAAGGAGTTAGGGGGTGTGATACCTATCAAATTAAACATCAATCCGAGAGATATGCATGTCTACTTTTCATAGCATTAAACTGTTCATCAATCTGAGTTCGGAATAGAGAGATATGCATGTTTTTGTGAGAGTACGCAAGCAGGCACGTCACAAGTGGATAAGGCGGTGGAGGACTATTTAAGTCCATTTGGTTGGTTATTTCATATCCTTTTTCATTTATGGAAATATCCAACAGCTAAAACTATCCCTAGAGGTGTCCAACTTGTTCTCGATGGTTTTTGGGGCTAGAAGCCATGGTTTAACATGGTTCTTGATGTCAGAAAGTCCGGAGCTTTGTGAAGCTTGTGTTTTGGTGTCTTTTCCAAGCTTTTTGTGTCTTTTTCGTGGTGAATCTATTGGTAAGACTTCTTCCTTTGGTTTTTCTTAGTTTTAGAGGTGGGTTATAGGTGTGTTAATTCCATTAGGTTGTTGTCTCCGTGATTCTACCGTTGAATTCATATGAATCTTATTGGGTAAGCTTCATTTGTCTTGTTTTGTAGTTGAGTTTTGTTGGCTGCATTTTGGCAGTAACTTTGGCTGCTCTTAGGAAGAAACATGATTCTTATAAGGGTGGAGGTTTGTATTAGCTCGGGTTCTCCCGAAAATTCGAGGTATGTTAGACTTGTCCCTCCATTTGTCGGCATGAATTTTGTAACCTTTTTCATTGGTATTGATGTGTGTGTTGGTTGTTTTGTGAAGATTTATTTTATATTATTATTTCACTCTTGTACTTCAGTTTATATTATGATAAATGTGTGTATGAGGTACTAGTTTGGTTGGTGGCTCGGGCTTGAGTGCAAAGAATCATAGACAAGGAAAATTATTAGGTTCATGTCGAGAGGTCGTGTGTGAGGTGTGTGGTTCTTCTAGAAATTTATGGGATTCTTGTGTAAATAATTGTAGATTATGATATTGACAAGTGAATGAGGGTTTAGAGTGGTTAAGATCAATGGTTTTGACGATCTTTTGTTATATTAAAGTCAGCGGCCGTGTCAATGGCACGTTGGCGGTCGTGGTGACGCTTCGATTGGCTTGTCTGTGTCCCTTGTTGTTAGTGGTGAGTAGAGTGGCTTGTGTGATGCTTTTAAATCTTGGGGATAGAGTGGTTAGTATAGTGATCCTTAGCTCAATTAGTGGCTCATCGATGGATGACTAGACGTGAAAGAATAGTATTGTGTTGTGATAATTTGTTGGTGGCGTTCGAGAGCCAGTTATGGGCTATTTGAGCATGTATTATTATTATTGTTGATTTTTAATGTTGTGATTTTGTGTGTGTTGTGTTTGAGGCCTTGAGTCTTGTGGATATTTAATGTACGAGAGTTGTTTGGGCTAGTGATCGAGCTCAAGGTGCCTTATGGCTTGTGGAAACCTGACACACGATTGTGTTTTTGGCCGAGGGGTTAATCCCAAGGAGTGAAATGTCCTACGGGGTCGAGAATGATATCCTCCATAGTGTCGAGTTGAGACATGATTCGAGAGTGGTCCGACATATCTGAGACTTCCTGGGATGGTGATTGGTTCTCCCGAATAGATTGAGCTCTGCTAACTGTGCGCAGCCAAAAGAGGGTCCGCTAGTGCTTGTTTGATGATGTTGATTGAGTAGTGTTTACTTTTTATATGCTTGGAATTATATTGTGAATGAGGCTCGTGTTATGTATTATTTGATAGTAGTGGATGCTAGATATTGGCTTGTATTAGATGAGGCTTGAAATGTCTAAATGTGATGACAGGTGAGCGGCGTCAGCTAGGTGCTTTGTGATTTTGTTTACTCATTGGACTTACTGAGCTTATGGGGGTCAGGTTGGTTCTGTTTGTGTGCTTTCTTTCGCTTTCCAAGATTATGGGGACTAGGTAGGTTTTATATGCTCATTTAAGTTGAGTCTCTCCTCCTATGATATCTGATATATCTGTGAACCTCTAATCTGAGTCTTTCAGTTGTTTTTGCCTTTCATACTCAGTACATTATTGTACTGAAGCCCTAGTTAGGGAACTGCATTCATGCCTACAGGTGATGGTGGGATGGTAGATTGAATTCTTAGTTGCTGAGTGGAGTTCCAGCTGAGTCTGTACGCTCCAAGTCTTTCGGAGTCACTAGGTGTTGAGTTAAGGATAGTTCGGGGCCCTGTCCCGAACATTTGATTAATGTTGTATTCATAGAGGCTCGTAGATATCTGTTGTTTTGGTCCAAGCAAATATTGAAGCCATTTCCCACCTACCCCCTCCGAAGACTATGAAAGGCATAAGTAGTTTCTTGGGTCACGCAAGCTTTTATCACTGATTCATCAAGGACTTTTCCAAAGTGGCTCATCTGTTGTTTTGGTTGTTTTAGAAGGATTCCAAGTTCCATTTTTTTGATACTTGTATGAAGGCATTCCTTTATTTGTAAGAGAAACTCATATCAGCTCATATATTTATTGCACTTGATTAGTCTAAACCATTTGAGCTAATATGTGATGCAAGTGGTATTACATTAGGGGAAGTGTTAGGGCAAAGGAAAGATAAGGTCTTCCATCCTATTTACTATGCTATAAAGGCCTTGAATGATGCTCAATTCAACTACACTGTTATAAGAGTTGCTTGCGGTGGGGTTTGCTTTCGACAAATTTCGATCATATTTATTGGTGACTAGGGTGATAGTACACACCGATCATGCATCACTTCGATATGTTATGACAAAGAAGGATGCAAAGCCTAGATTATTCGATGGGTGCTTTTACTATAAGAGTTTGACTTCAAGGTTAAAGGTAGGCGAGGATGCGAAAATCAAGTGGTTGATCATCTTTATATAAGGTAGGAGAGGATGTGAAAATCAGGTGGTTGATCATCTTTCTCGATTGGAGGAAGATGGTAGGCTGTTGGAGATAATGATATTTATGACACCTTTCTAGATGAACATATCTTGGTTGTTTCTCAAGATTTAGTACCTTGATTTGTTGACTTGGCTAGTGATATAATGCCTGAAGGCCTGAACTTCCAACAGATGAAAAAGTTCATATATGATGTCCCGCAATTTCCATTGGGAAGAACCATACCTCTTCCGTATATGTGCCAACAGCGTGACTCGTTTTTGTGTCCTGGAAGTAGAAATGATACCTATCCTCAAGGAGTGCACTCTTCACCTGTCGAGGGCCATTATGGAAGTGTGAGGACAACAACAAAAGTATTGCAATATGGATTCTATTGGCCAACTCACGATCAAGATGCTCATGATCCTGTTAAGCATTATGATCAATGTTAGCGCCCTTGTGGCATCCCAAGGCATCATGGGCTCCCTTTGACACTGATCTTGGAGGTTGAGTTAATTGATTTATGGGGAATAGACATCATGGGGACATTAGCTAGCTCGTATGGGAATACTTACATTCTCGTAGCAGTTGATTATGTGTCTAAGTGGGTCAAAGCAGTTGCTTTGCCAAATAATGAAGAGAGGAGGGTGACCCAATTCATACAAGAAAACATTTTCTCAAGGTTTGGCACTCCTTGGACCATCATCAGTGATGGAGAGTCACGCTTTTGCAATTTATTGTTCAGGGCGGTGCTTTCTAAGTATGGAGTAAACAATAAAGTCACTATGCCTTATCATCCTTAAATATGTTGCCAAGTGGGGGTATCCAATAATGAAATCAAATCCATCTTGACAAAAATAGTGAATACAAATAGAACCGATTAGGAAAGGAAGCTAGAAGATGCCCTTTGGGCATACCGAACGGCATATAAGACGCCTATTGGAATGTCTCCTTATCAGTTAGTGTTTGGTAAAGCTTGTCATTTTCCAGTACAGTTGGAACATAGGGCAATGTGGTCTTTGAAAAGTTTATCTTGATTGGGGAAAGGTCATTCACACATGCATTGAAAACTTTAATAAAATGGATGAGCTCAAAATGAGAGCTTATGAGAATGCTTCTATATATAAAGCCTGAATGAAGAACTTCCATGATGAGAAGATATTGACAAGGAAATTTTCACCGGGAGATTAGATGCTTATGTTTCACTCATAACTACGATTATTCTTGGGTAAGTTGAACTCCAAGTTGTCCAGTACGTTCAAGGTATCAAGTTTTTGAAAATGGAGCCATTGAGCATGAAGGGGAAGATATGCTAAAATTTAAGGTGAATAGGCAACGAGTTAAGAATTACTTTAGTGTTTTGGAAGAAGTCGACCTGATTGGGATTGAATGATGATGAGGGAAGTCTTGAGTACCCTATTGGAAAAAGTCTCACTATTATGCTAGCGAATTAAGTGTGGGGTCAACTTTGCATCGTTAACAGTTAATTAGTTAGTCTTGTTAATTATGAACTAATTTTGTAAAGTTTTTGATTTTTGATTGGCAGGTGTCATGGCATCGAAAGGAAAGGAAGTGGTGACTGCTAACCTAAGCTTCAAGAGTCTCCAAAAAGGAACAAAGGGATCTAGTTCATTAGCAGCCAAGGCTGGCCCTGCTAGATGATTTGGAGCAAAGACTTTATAGCCTCATGGACTTACATGGTTCAACACACAAAAGGAGGCCAAGTGTGCTCCTGAAAATTTGATTGATCATGGCCTCCTTGCGCTTGAGTTCTAGACCATCCGAGACAAGCTCCGTGAGTTGGGAGTTGGATACATCTTTGCTGAGCCGGAGGAGTGCAACCTCAAATTGGTGAGGGAGTTCTATGCAAACTGGGATGCGTCATTTGGAGAAAGCACCAAAATGAAGATAAGGGGTCATAACTCACTCCACACTTGCGTTCTCCTACTTGAACAAGGAGGCAAAATTTTGGGTGAAGATAGTTTGTGTTGTGTTTATCCCTGGGACACACATGTTGGACATCACTAGAGAGCAAGTTGTGCTGGTTTGCATGCTTATGAAGGGGATACCCATCAACTTTTCTGTAGTGCTTTGGGACAACATAAGGAGATTGAGGGACAACTGCAGGTTGAAATATTGGTGCGGCAATCTCTTGACCTAGTTTTTGCGAGAGGAAGGCATTTGAGGAGGAGGAGGTAGACCTTCGTCCACCTCTAGCAGGGAACCTAGTAGGAAATATGATGGATGTTACAATGGTGAAGGAGACCATCACTTCTTCAGCTCCACTCCTCACTATAGCTGATCGTCAGGCTTGTGATGAAAGCCGGCAAGGTCGCATATTTGGGATACTAGATTTAAAACTGAGGTTAGGAGGTCGACCTGGAATAGATGAGGAGATGTCAGCCCTCGAGGGGAGGTACCCACTCATGTAGAGTGTTATGTTGATGTACCAAGTGGGCCTAGCCTTTGAGGAGCCTTTGGATGATGATGAGGCCACAATGTTGACTGACGAAATTGATGATTTGGACATGGATGAGGAGGATGATGCTACTATGGGTGCCATGTAGGTTGATGGCGATGATGATGAGGATAAGGATCAGGATTACAAGCCTTATTCTTTTTTAGCCACAAAAGTAGCTTAATACCCTTTTTTTGTGAGACCTCAGAGTTATTGATCCAAAGTAGTCTTAGGAACTTTGAAACATGAAAGTAAAGGTCCACGAAGTATTATGTTAAGGGAAAAAGAAAAAAAAATTCTAAGAGGAGAAAAATGGAAAAAAGGGTGTCCACAAAATTGTGATGTTTACTTGTTGCTAGAACAATGAAAGATAGAGCTTTAATTGTAAAATCCTTATTGATTCTATAAGCAGAGACAAGCAGTCAAGTAGTGAAAAAGGGGCGTGAGAAGAAAATAAATAGGGGGAGTTAGTTGAAGGGTGAACAAATAAGAAAAAGGTGGTGGACAAAAAAAATGAAAAATGACTTAAAAGTTCTTAGGGTGCTAGTCACTATAAAAGAAATATCATTCCTACGCGTCCCTTAGCCGACATTACAACCAAGAAAAGTCCTTGTGATCCGACTATCTTGAAACAACCAAGTATTCTAAATATATATGAAGGGAAAGCTTATGGTATGTGACATACGTGCGTTACATCATCTGTGAGCATGAGGGTGCCTTTCTTTCTATGTTCCATGTGTTTGCAATGATAATCTAAGAGAGAAACATCACTAAAAGTGAGGGGCACAAGATGTCTAGGTCAGTGTACTATTTGTTGCATATTTCATGCTTGATCATGTTAGCCCTATTTTGAAAAAGAATGAGTTAGTTTTGGAGGTTGTGTAGTTTTGATTGTGAGAACTCTAGTTGTGTTTGGTGTCAATTCATGTATCATAATGAGCCACTTAATCTTATGATGTATGATCACGGGCAAAAATATCATGCCCGTGATAAGCTTTACAACTTAAATTAGTCTTGTTATCTAAAGTATGTTATACATTTTCATGTGATTTTATATGAAGATTTTATATGAATGTGAAGATATGTGCTAACCAACATGATTAGCCTTTTGTTTTGTAGGTTTTGATGACTTTTGAGGAGCTAATCCATGAGTTGGTGAAGTATAGGCTTGAACCAATTAACACGCGAACGTCTCAAAGAGGAGGCACAAACAGCCCACCCGCGCGTCTAGCAACGTGCCACCGCAGTGCCGCCCAAAGCCCACCCGCGCAAGTGGCAACGTGTCACCAGGTGGCCGCGCGATGCGAGGTGCAACGTCGTCGCCTGGCTAGCCGTGCCACGGTTGCCAACGCTGCCAGGTGCTACCGAGGCCAATTTTTGGGGTGATTTCCCATGAGCTGATGCCTCCGTGTCACGGAGGCAAGGTTCTCGCGATACACTTCGTGACACTGGGAGTCGCCTCCATGACAAGCAAATTGGGCACGTTTCCATTTACTATAATAGGACCCTTAGCTTAATTCCTTTTGGTCACGATTTTGAGTTCTGGAAAACCGCATAGGAGTGAAGCGGAGAAGTTGGGAGAACTCATCTAGGGTTTATCAAATTCCCTTCTATCTACCAATCTCATGTAAGTATGTAGTTTAGAGTAGATTAATAGTAGTTTAGAGTAGTTTTAACATGAATGGCTAGAACCCTTCCTCTAGGGTTGAAGCCATGGATTATGATTGTGATTTTATGAAATTGTTTTGGAATTGCTATTGATTGTTATTTTTGTCTTACATTCTGATTTTTGGTTGTTTTTATGATTTGATCACCATAAAAGCATATTTATTAGCTGGGAAATAAATTTTTATAGGGAAGGCATTACCTAGGTCAGACATGAGAATGGGGCATGAAGTAATCTGAGAGGTTCGTGGTTTGATAGAAATATACCTAACACCGTGCTTGGTCAATACTACACCTGGGGTTATGAAAGACCAACTTGGGATGTCACATCACCACTCAACAAAGTAGTTGTGAGGCTAAGTTAAAGTTAAATGGTTAGACGCACGAAAGTCCCTAATCGTTTCCCCCGTAAAACCACAACATAATTGATTGCCCGCCATGCGACTAGAAAATTAAACTCCTCGCTCACAATGATGCAGCGAGGCTAGATTGCCGTGTTAAGGTCTCCGAAAGACCAAGGAACATGCAATTCCAGTTATGTGAAATAACAATTGATAGTTCCATGCTTATTCCATTGCAAATCGTATTACTGCATAATTAACTGTTTAACTTCTATGTTGCTCCTGTGTACTTTCTTGTAATATTTTCGTTGACCCAAACTTAGACTTAATTATTCTTCAATCGAAAATGTCTATCACCAACACTTTAGATATTTAAGATCACACTAGAAATGGATAGTTAGAGGAATGGGTCCACCCCCGTGGTCGACAATTCGCTTCCTTAAAAAGAGCCACTATATTGAAACGAATTCGTACACTCTGACGCGCTCGATGTGAAAAAGAGTCGTCAAATTATTGGCACTCGACGCGGGAGACGTCAATGTATGCTAGCTATTGGAGAGTGAATTCGACAGAGGTACCAAGTGTGGTGGTAAAATATGAGTTTATATATGTAACTATGATTGTTCAAGGATGAAAAATATTTTTAATTGTGGGGTGGTGATGTTGGCATATTTTTATGCCCATTTGCCAAGATTTTTACCCATCTTTTACCTTGTTTTGAGTTAAAAATCCTTAAGAAATGCATAAATTCATGTGTTTGTGTGTTTTTTGGTTAACAAATAAATTGTCACACCCGAACGTAGACCCGAATTGTAATAGGGGGACAAGAAACCCGAGAGTGCCCCAAATCGACCCATGGCATAGGCATATCTAACTTCATATCACTTAATACCTAATAACGAATATACAACATAGCGTAAACGTAAACGTGACATACCATATCATAACATTCGAAAGCATTAGACATACACATAAGATGATTACTACATAAGGTCTGAAACCTCTATCAGCTAAGATTTGCCGATGGGACAACACCCCAAACTAACCGGCCAAATAGGAAATAAAAGAATTATAATACATGCCGAGTCATACAACCCCGAACATGAGGAATCACCAATAAAGATGAAAAAGATACTTCTGCATGAACTAAGAACAGATGAGCCCGATAACCGGTCCTCAGATTATGAAACGATAAAGCATAGAAAAGTATATGTGCTAGTACATGGAATGTACCGAGTATGCAAGCTAAGTAAAATGGACGTTAAAATACATAAAAGCTCATAAATGATCATAATAGAAGGACATCATGCTTGTATCATAAACATCATAAGATAACATAAGGCTCAAGATTTTCAAATCATTCTTAAACCGTTCATTGCACAATCATAAGAGAAACATTATAAATCGCACTTCGAGCCAATAACATAAATATAAAAATGCAAAAACATGCGAACAACGGAGGACTCGTCATAACTTACACCATCATGGTAGTGCCTTTCATGATGCCCCAACTATCTCACCTGCTGCGTAGTCGCCCGGCTTGCCAAGCGAGGGACGTGCATTATGTAATATCACGAAAGAGGGATCATTATCATTGTAATGTATCACAAAACCCACTATACACGTAGTTATGATACAATGGCGTAGTCCTTTGAACGTGTGTTGCTCGATGCTAGACACGCGCTCCTAAAAACATACACACATTAGGCTCATATATAAATCAATAATATCAATCATTAACATTCATGGCTAAATAAACATTTATCATTCATTGAATCCCATTAAAACATGATTAGCCAAGAATCAAAGGCCCTTTAGCCTACCAACATCATAAATTGATAAATCACAGATCCATACATCACAAATCATCATTCTTGAACATAGCATTTCAATACTTTAACATGCTTGCGCCTACTTAATTCACTTGAAAACATGATTAAAAACATGGGTGACTTGAAAACATGCCTTTCATCATCAATACTTCATCATACATGAACATTCATCATAAATCTTAACTTTCATGAACTTTTCATAAATGGGCATTTTTATTTAAAAACTTGAAACATGATTTTTATTAAAAACAACGTAAAACTTTCCCATGATAAGTACTTGAGAGAAATCATATCATAAAGCATAAATCATAATTGGGATAATTTAGATCAAGATCATAATGAAATCATAACTTGACTTTTCATAAAAACATACATAATTGGGCATAATTAGATTTAAATTTAAATCTATAAATTTATATTCAAATAGTCATAAAAAAATCACCATGGGGATTGTAAACATGATTTAATACATGAAAAAATTTACCCATAGATAGATCATAGAGAATTTACTAAAAAATTGGAATAAACCCCATAGATCATGAAACTTGAATCTAGAATTGAAATCAATGGAAGTTGAGAAGAGTTTTGAGCATTTAGAGTGAAAGGAACTCATTCATAGCCTCACATACCTGGGTAGATGATCCCTTGAGTTTCCTTGAATGCATTCAAGAAGATTTGACGAGGTTGAAGAAGAATCCTAAATTCTTCTTGAGAGAAAGTTCAACTATTGATCTTTGAGAGGTGAGAATTTGTGCTAGGTCAATCCCTTTGTCTCGACTCCCATGAAGTCCAAAACATCATTTAGAGTTAAAAGAATAGAGCTTACCAAAATACCCCCAACCTCGCCAAAAAAGACCCGAACCGGCTTTCCAACGACCAACAGATGGGTCATCAAGCTGATACAACGCCCCATTCTTAGGTTTGTTGTTACCCCCCATGCCGCTTCACTAAACCTGCCATAACGTTTACTCCTCGAACTCGATTGATGCAAGGCCTGATGCGTTGGAAAGAAGACTTCAAAGAGATTCAATTTGAAGTGATGAATCATCAAAAAGAATTTTAAAATGGGAGCTATGGTCGTTTGAAGTTGTCCCCTCAGGAGAACTTATACGAACAAATAATCGGGTAAAGGGGCTCTCAAGTTAACTTTGTGCTGCGCATTCCTTATGACGATAATTTGCATGTAATGCACTTCATACTTAGGAATTGATCTTAACACCTTATTTACATAAATTCACCGACATCTGCCTATCAATGTACCAAGAAGGGTTCCAAACTTAGCCTCGAGATTTTCAAACAAAACTAGCAGTAACCAACGACCCATCCGACCTGCCGTGGTGGGTAACAAACAACGCACTATTGGTCCGTCCGTTGATTTCCCCCATTCTCTCATTCGAAATTCCCTTAATCTACTTCAACGATCACAAAAAGTGACCTAGCTCAATCAAGCCATGGTCCGTACAATCCCTCAGGGATTCTCGGGCAAAATTTCCGACATCTCTGTCATGAAACAACGAGCACTTCCACAACCCGTCTGACCCTATAACGAACCGGCATCGGGGTTTGTTGCTCTTTGTTCTCGGGTATTCTTTCTTTGTCACCTCAAGTCTCGACCTAGGGAACTTTGGTGCTACATTATCTCCCACTTGGAAACATTATCCTCGAACGTGCATCAAGAATACCGAAAGGCTGGGGGAAGGAATCATGTAATCCTAAAACTAAACAATCGGGAGCCGAAAAAAAAAACCGACGGAGTTACCGACCCGACCGAGATTCCTAATCGAATGAATTCATGAAACATACATGCATGTTAAGACATGAAAGGAACTAAGCTAGACATGAACTTGACATGAAACTCAATGGGGAGCACTAAGGGGAGGAAACCGATACCTCAAGCTAAACCGAGCCGGAAGTGAAAAGATACGTTCTCAACTATTCTATCTACTTACCCGCATGTAGCTCCCTCAATAAGATGATTTCTCCACAAAACCTTCACCGAGGCTACTTCCTTATTTATCAAATTATGAACCTCATGATCAAGGGCCTCGACTCGATACCCTCCTCCTTAGGTAAGGCCGTCTTCACCCCACTTACTCAAATCACTATAGACGGATCTCACGCATTTCTTCAACAAGGACACATGAAACACCGAATGCAATGAAGCTAATTCCCTGGTAGCTCCAACATCTAAAGCAATCTTTTCAACACGTCTCACAAACCTATATGGCCCAACATACCGGAGACTAAGTTTCCCCTACCTTCCGATCCTCAAAGAATCAAGAAATCTCTACTTGCCTCAAAACAAAGCTCGTTATCAAATTATGAATTTGCCCTTCCGTAACCCTTCCGAGATCAAAATCTCTGGGTCACGTATTCTACATAAGAAAATAAAATCATGAACACCCATATTGATATACTTCTATTTCGGGTCCAAAAAGTCAATCTAAAGTCAACCCCGGGCCTAAGAAGGGAAAACTAGAATTTTATTTGAAAATCAAAGTTACTTCCATAATGTAAAAAGAACTCAAATATGAAATTTCATAAAAAATCGAGCTCAAATCAACTTTGAATTCATCAAAATACGCCTCTTAACTCTAGACCCAAAATCTCAATTTTCCTCGCATAAATTCCCGGATGCAAATGAAAACCAATCAAGAAATCATGGAGAAATACCAAATTAAGGTTTAGATACTTACCCCTTGTTAAATAGAGAGGAATTCGCAAAAGTCACACCACCAAAGATCTAAAACTCCAAATATACTCAAAAATACAAAATAAACCTAGTCTGTGCAAAAATACACTATTCGTGTATTTATATAGGGTTGCACCAACAACTTTAATTTTTACTAAAATGGTCATAACTTCATCATAC
Source organism: Datura stramonium (assembly GCA_018107945.1). NCBI lineage: Eukaryota > Viridiplantae > Streptophyta > Magnoliopsida > Solanales > Solanaceae > Datura > Datura stramonium. The sequence goes on from JACEIK010001064.1 coordinate 203,500, forward strand.
GAACTCGAACGATGATTATTTTTCTTTATAGTTCCAAATAATGATAAGGATATACTCATTGAATCGAAACTCTATTTGTGCTCGTTTTCCCAGCCGTACATCATTTCTTGCTCGTTCAAGAATTCATCTCATCTTTTGTACTAAAACCCGATCTTGACTTATAGAAATTTAAAATCGAACTTTTAAGATAACTCCTACAATTCATTCTACTCTAATTTTGAAAGCCTCGAATAATTTTTCGATCTCAATAAATAAAAATGAACCTCTCTCAGCTGTTACATTTTATGCTTAAAATCATGCTAAACACACAAAAATATTCAAATCCACCGCAAACTCATCCAAATCCTCCAAATACAAACCAAACATGCAATTCAATCATAAACCACATTCCGCACTCCGTTGAAATCATAAAATCACGATAAGGTCGTTTTTATCGAGAGTTGACTGTGGACAAACTTAGCTTCCTTAAAGCTCATAAATCCAACCAAAGGTTCCACCCACTCCGAACACCTCGATCCATGAAAACAACCCAACTAGGTCATAAATCACCATCTCAAACTAACGTAACTTAGAAACCCAAATTCAAGCTCGTTAACCTAAAATGTTAATTCTTTGATCAAACCTCCCAAACTTCAAATCTTCCAAAATCAAAAATCTTATCCACCTTCATTGGATCATCTTGAAATCAGGTCATCCATCTCCGCAAGTCATAAGTAACAAAATAAGGACACAAAAAGGTTTAGCCTGTGGAATGATCAACAATCACAAATGACCAACGGGTTGTTACACTTCAAGGCTTGGCTAATAACCGCGTCTTCCCCGAACTTCTACATACCCGACATCTATGGACAGGATAGGGAGTTACTCGAACGTACACTATTTTAACCATCATTTCATCATGGGGGAACATTCAAAATGGCTTAGAGTAAGGAAATTATGAGCACGAATCATTCAAGAAATCTAAGCAAGGCATACACTTGATATAACACGATCTTATGAGCCGATAAGTCAAAATCTTAGTGACCTAGTCCATAGAGACGAGCATGCCGAGAGACATGAGTTTACATACATAATAAGGGACATGACATGAAGCCGAGATTTATGGAATCATGGAAGAAAAGTGGAATCACCATCTCAAAGTAGCTACTTCTCATTCTACGAATCTAAGTACAAATACACATGTGCGAGTACTTGGAACTTAAACATAGGGAATAACATGTTCACATATGACATGAGTAGAGTATTTCATAGACTCCAAGTACCCAAGGACACCTAAATAAGTGTGGATCGATATCCCATAATTACTGATCCTGGATTAATACTTAATTTGACCTCGGGTCTCCTTCACTTTATGATCTCCCCCCTTAGCTTAAAGTTCGTCATTCTCGAGGATTGGATCCTTTCTTAAGGCTAGGCAGAGATCATTATCTCTTGACTTCCTATTCGCTTTTATGACTATCATGGAAGGTTTCATACTTCTCCCGTCGTACTCCCTCACTCTTTGGTTCCTTACTTCAAGTTCACGAATTCTTCCATTTCTCAACTTCTCTTAACTCTTGTAAAGGAGAAATAAATCGAGCATCTCTTATTCCACTGACTAGCGTTATGCTTTGGAGTGTGAATATATGAGTTAGACAGATAGAAAGATATTTTCACGACATACATCACGAAAAGGGAACATTTAAATGTCTTGTAGCCTTTTCATAAGTGCGGCGCGCTTCACACCCATGAAAAAGACTCTACTTAATGCGACTTCCTGCATTAATCCCCAGTAGACACTTCAAAACCTATCTCGATACCAAGTTTATCATGACCTGAATGTAGACCTCGGATCATAACACGAGACAAGGAACCACGAGAAGCCCTAAGTCGACCCATGACATAGACATATTTAACTTTATATCACTTAATGCTAATATCAATATACACATACCGGAAACGTAAATGTAACATAGCATATCATAACATTCTAAAGCACTAGACATACACATAAGCCGATTACTACATAAGGTCTGAAAGCCTATATCATATAAGATGGTTTGATGGGACAACACCCCAACTAACTCCCTAAAAAGAGGAAACACAGGAATCATCATACATGTCTAGTCATACTATTCAAACATGAGGACTCATTAATAAAGCCGATAGCAACTTGGGATGAACTAAGGATGGATATGAGCCCGAGAATCGGGTCCCGTATCATGAAACGATACAACATAGAAAGTATGCGTCGCAGTGGAACGTACCAACTATGCAAGGTAAGTAAAATGGACGTTAAAAATACATAAAAGCTCATAAATGATCAGAAGAGAGGAGATCATGCTCGTATCATAAACATCATAAGATAACATAAGGCCCAAGGCTTTCAAATCATTCGCAAGCCATTCATTATCATAATCATAAGAGAAGCTTTATCAAATCATCACTGAGCCAATAACATAAACAAAAATTACATAAAACAAGTGGAAAAATGTGAGGACTCATCATAACCGACACTATCATGGCAAGGCCTTACATAATGCCCCCAACTATCTCACCGAAGTGGGCAGAGTCGCCCGGTCACAAAGTAGGACGTGCATTATGTGATATCACGAAAGAGGGGATCATCATCATTATAATGTATCATTAAAAACCCACTAGTGGCACGTGGTTAGGAGACCCACGTAGTCCTTCGAACGCCGAAGCCGCTCGATGCTAGACACTGTGGCCTAAAAACATACACATTATGTAAATCAATAACATCATTCATTAAGATTCATGGATAAATAACCATTTATCATTCATTGATCCCCATTAAAACATGACTAGCCAAGAATCAAAGGCCCTTTGGTCGGCCAACATCATAAATCGAGCAAATCATGAGATCCATTTCATACATCATAAATCATTCTTAAACACATGTGGGCATTGCCTAATACTTTAACATGCTTGAAAATACTTAATTCACTTGAAAATATTTTTATAAATATGGGTGATTTGAAAACATACCTTTCATCATCAATACTTCATCATACATTAACATTCATCATAAATCTTAACTTTCATGAACTTTTCATAAATGAGCATTTTTATTTAAAAACTTGAAACATGATTGTAATGGAAAAAAACGTAGAACCTGCCCATGATAAATAATTTGAGAGAAACTCATTTTAATTAAAAACAACGTAAAACTTGTCCATGATAAGTACTTGAGAGAAATCATATCATAAATCATAAAGCATAATCGTGTTAATTTAGATCAAGATCATAATGAAATCATAACTTGACTTTTCATAAAACATACATAATTGGGTATAATCGATTTAAATTCAAATCTATAAATTTATATTCAAAATAGTCATAAAATCTACCCATAGATCATAAAACATAATTTAATACATGAAAGAAATTGACCCATGATAGATCATAGAGAATTTCGTAAGAATTAGAATAACCCCATAGATCATGAAACTTGAATTTAAATTGAAATTCATAGAAATCGAGAAGAGTTTTGAGCATCGTAGTGAAAGAAACTCTCATTCATAGCCTCACATACATGGGCTGATGATCCCTTGAGCTTCCTTGAAGAGTCCAAGAAGATTTGAAGAGGTCAAGAAGAACCCTAGCTCCTTTATTGAGAGAGAATCCAATCATTGATCTTTGGAGAGGGTGAGGATTTAAGGACAAAAAGTTAATCCCTTGTCTTACCCTAAGGAAGCCAAAAACGACGTCATTTAGGAGTTATAAGTATAGAATTTTACCAAAATACCCCCAAACTCGCAAAAGAGACTGAACTAAAGGGGGCTCCAACAACCCAACAGATCTTTTTGTCGTTGGTTGATACAATGGCCCGTTCTATCTACCTTATTGCTTCACTAAAATACTCATAACGTTTTACTATGAACTTTGATTGATACATAGTCATATGCGTTGGAAAGAAGACTTAAAGATATTCCATTTAAAGTGCTAAATCATCAAAAAAACATTATGTAAAATGGGAGCTATGGTCGTTTGAAGTTTACCCTTGTGAGAACTTATATGAACAATAATCGGGTAAAAAGCGGCTCTTAAGTCAACTTTGTGCGTAGATTCCTAATGACGTATAATTTGCATGTGAATGCACTTTATACTTAGAAATTGATCTTAACACCTTATTTCCAAATTCAATTCCAAGACGGTATATCCATGTACTGGGAAGGGTTCCAAACTTGCTTGAGATTTTCAACAAAAAACCAAGAAAAACCAATGGTCCACCCGACCATCTACGGTAAAAAACAATGAACCGTTGGTCCGTCCATTAATTTCCCCATTCTTCATTCTAAATTCCTTAATCTATTTCAATGATCACAAAAATGACGGCTTCAACGTTTCATGGTCCGTACAATCCCCGTGGGTTCGAAAAATTTCTCGACAACTTCGGTCATGAAATAACGAGCACTTCCAATGACCCGTTGGGATCTCTACAACGAACCATACCCGAGGTTCGTTGTTTGGTTTCGGTACTACTTTCCTTCTATTTTCTATTGTAAGCTCCTGGGTCTAACCTGGAAGTTTTGGGGTGTTACATGAATTGAGTTGTTTTGATCTCGAAACCAAGGAAAAGGACCCAAATTAGCCCAAGGTGTGAAGATTTAAAAGTATGAGAAGGACCTAGGGATATAGCCAAGCTCGACGTCAGTTCCAAATATCAAAGAAATATTCACCAAAGTTGGGACGATGGTCGGCACGGCGCCGTGTCCCAAACTTTAGACATTTCACTCAAAACCTCGTGAGATGGGATGGGTAGAGCCCATGAAGAATCCTGTTTCAGACTTAGAAAACATTTCCAAATTTTAATAGATAGGGTCAAGCGTGCAGGTTCTAGACCCAAGAAATTTGACTAATACTCAAGGGCTACGTAAAGAAGCAAGCACCCAATAATGATCTGTATGTTGAAATTAGCTAACTCCTTGGTGACAGATGGGGTTAGCGCCCTGCTAAAATCCGTGAGGAAACTTGAGCCCAATTTGGAAGTATGGAGGAGAAGGCGCCAGCTCTTAAGCTCCGGATGTAATTTGCCAATTTTAAAGTCAAGCACTTGAGGGTCAAGTTCCATTTGAAGGCTCAACTATAAATATAACCTCTAGATCATTTGTTGTAACTGGGATCACTTTTACATTACGTATCTCATTCGTTGAGGGTTGTAAATACTTTGAAGGAGAGCCAAGTTTCTACTTCTAGATTTCTTTCTTTCTTCTTTATTTTACTAAATGATGATGATTAAGTCTTTTTTTTCCATCTTGTCTATGAGTGATAAACTCTGCTACTCTAGGGTTTTGGTCATGGTGTATGGTTGAAGTTTGAAAGACCGATTTATGCCTAGTTTCGATTCTTCTTTAATGGTTGTTTATATTACTTGTTATAATTGCTTATTCACTATCCCGATCAACTTGCGAGTAAATCTTTTGGCTTTCGATTGAACTTGGGAAATGGAATCAAAAGGGTTAAAGGTAAATATAAAACAAGAATTCAAAGACCCTTAAACCTATCAAGTTAGAGGATAGAAGTCGTTGTCGAGGATAGGATATACCCTTTCAACCTTGTTTAAGCTGAAATGCCCGATGGCATAACCGGCCATTTCATTTTTCTACCGTGACCATAGGGATATAGTCACTAGGGTTGATGAGATAGTTGTTGGATGCTCCTGAAGCAGTAGCAAGAATGGGATAGTAACTTACAACTAGCAATCATGTGAAGAATCGTTTATAATGTAATCATGTTTTGAAAATTCAACTTGAAGCAAAAGTTCCATTTTCCTAGATTTTCACTATCATCTGATGTAAAACCATGTTTTCAACATTCTTTAGTTAATTTCTTTATTTGTGTTATTTAGTAGTTTAATTATCTAAATCATTCCCATTTCAACTATTTTATGTAATAGAGAAATAAATAAGTAACTTTAAATAATCAACCGACAAGTCTCTCAAGGATCGATAACGGACTTCCAAATTCTATATTACTTGACGACTCTGTGTGCTTACAGTGCGCATGGGAGGCAACATTGACCTCTCTTGAACCCTCCTCCTTGACACTATGAATTGTAATGAAAATGAGCAAAATGGTGTGTCGGGGTAATAAGATACGGTTTGATCATATCCCAAGGTTATTGAGAAAAGTGCTAAAAAAGAAAAAAACAAAAAATAAAAATAGAAAATGAAAATGAAAATTTGAAGTTCATAAAAATATCTTTGGGTGTAAAAAGTTGCCAAGAAAAGAAGTGGAAGATAAAGAGGGATCTAAAAGTCAAAGAGGGTGAAGGGAAAAGTGATGAAGTATTCAAGGAGAGTTTTACTACCAACTATAAACAAAAACAAGTATGGATTTTTAAAGGGTGAGGGGGGGGAGGAAGATTATTATAAAATTTTTGTGTTGGAGTAGCAAAATTAGGCTCATTGTTGTCAATGATTTGGACCAACCTCTTCTGATTCATAGCTAAAAACTCAATAATGAAAGAAGAAGAGTTAGTAGTAGTTTTGCTAGTGAATTGGTAAAGAAATTGATAAAAAAGACTAATTATTGAGACTTTCATCTATGGGCCTCGTATATACAAAGAAATTAAGGTATTCTGGAATTCAAGTTCGAATTTGAAAGAGATTTTGAAGATGAAGTTTTAAAAAGGAGTTGAAAATTAGAAATACATTAATGAAAAGGTGAAGGAAATCGAAGAAAGGAAAGGAATCTCACCTTTTATGAAGCCATCAAGCATATGGTTACCGGGAGAGGGGTCTGATGACGATTCCTCAAAGCCTCGCGAGTAAGGATGAAACCCGCTTGCTTTTACTCTTTCTAGGTCTTTGGGGTGGTACCGATAAAGCTGCATGAGGGAGAGAAGTATATCAAAATGGCGAAGATCAGGGGTCAATTGTCGTTTTTGTTGGCATTTTGCAAAAGAGGAGAAGTGTGCGTGATTCTTTGTCTCTGGGCTAGGTTTCTATAATTAAAGGGAAGAAAGAGATTTAGGAGAGAAAAAGGAGGAGTGGAGGTAGTGTCCTGGTTTTAAAGGGGAAATAGATAGGGACGAGTGTAATTTAGAGGATTAGAATGAGTAGATGAGCGGGTTAAATGAGTTTGGGACAGCATTGGTTTCATTTCGGGGTCATCCGATCATTCGATCAAATAGTCGTGGTTAGTTGAAAAAGAAAGATGGAATATATATATATATATATATATATATATATATATATATATATATATATATATAATTTTTGGAAGGTTGAGATTGATCGAAAGAAAAGCACAATCCATGTGTTTGCCTACATGGCAAAATTGGGTAGTTTCTCGGGGACATGGATCGGGAGGGGAAAGAGTACGCATTTATTTTCTTTATTTTTTGAAATATTTGCAATTAAAAATAAGGATAAATTAATTTTATTTGTATCTACTTTCTTAATAAAATAGCCTTAATTGCTAAAGTGAAATCAAATTGTTTTGTAATTTTAAATTAACCTTTAAAATTGGTCATTTCTTTGAAATAAAATTGAGATAAATTATTTATTTAACTATTCAATCAAGCTTCTTAATTTGAATAATGTAAAAATTATTTATTTTCAAAAATTGGTTGATAAGGGTTAAAATAATCATAATTGTCTCAAATTGGTATGCTTTTTTAAAATATTCATTTTTGCACAAAATCCACTCTTATAAAAAAAAATATGACAAAAAGTAATTAATCAATATTAAACATTTTTAAAATCATATAATATTTTGCCAAATGTAATAAAGAATTATCAAAGTATTTTTGACAAAAATATTTTAAACTTAAAAATAAATATTGATTTTACATTATTTGAAATATAGAAGATTAAGTAATTAATTAAAATATGGAGGGCCAAAATTGGATATCAATAAGTGATGTAATAGCCCCCGACTCTTCAATTGATCGAACTTGTCGACGGAGTAGATCGTGGAGGGACCTTGATATAAGTTCCGGGAGTTTGTGCCACATCTTTTGCTTCATTTCATAGAGTTTTTCATATCTTTAATTACTAATTTAAGTCAAAATCGACCTCATTATTCTAGGAACCCAAATGAAATTAAGAAAGGAGGACTCAAAGTCACAAACCTTCAAAGGAAAAGCAAAGGACTAGCCGTCTCTTAGAAGGATGGTCCACACATTTAAATATCCAACAGGTCCTGCTCGATTAAAAAACCACTTCCAAGTTGTCTCAGCTGACGATGGAAAGGACTGACCATCTTCCCGTAAGATGGTTCGTCAATCAAGGGATGGATCAATTGACCAAAGATTCATACCAAAGGACTAAATTTAAGGACCTGACCGTCACGACCCAAACATGTGTGCCCGTGACGAGAAACAGTGGACAAGAAACCCCGAGATTCTCCAAGTCGACCCATGGCATGAACATAACGTCTAAGATCAACATAGTAAAGCGTAAATTCAACATACATAATAACAAAGTCTCGCATATAAATCAAACTAGAATAGAATCATACATAACCAGCCGATTTCTACATAATGTATGAAAGCCTCTACACATCTCGATGAGTTGACGTGGACGACATCTCCCAACTAACTCGACCCCGCCTAAAACTAAAAGAAACATAAAAACCATATGGGACATCGAATGTCCTCAAAGGACGAGGGTTCACCAATGCTATCTAGACAAGTCCGAGAGGGCAGTGACTGTTAGTTTACCAGACTGATCCCTCATACCCGTATCATGAAACGACACAACATGTGAGTATGTGCAAATAAGACTTGGAATATACCGAGGCGTAAGGTAAGTAAAATGCATGCTAAAATATATAGTTCATAAATAAAGAGGACAACATGATCGAATGTAAATATCATAATGTAAACATAAGGGTCAAGATTTTCAAAAACATTCATAAATCACATCATAAGCACAATCATAAGAGAAAATTTATAAAACATCATTTTGAGCCAAAGTAACATAAACATAACTACGCACAAATCATGAGGAACAATAGGAGATCTCTTATAACCGAAATACCCCATATGTTACCACATGTAGCTCGACCCGTAAACCCCTAGCTCCGGGAGGGTGTACCGCACTCGTCAAGGATAGAACCATGAAAGGTGTTATATAACTCATGAAAGGCCTATTTGGGAAAAAGGGACGATCTCAAGGGAGGTCCAATCACCTATGTTGGCGCGGTTCGAGACTCGGGTTATGCTTGAACCCCGGGTCCACTCCTGTTAAATACTACTCCCCAAAACAAATAGCGTGCCCATATTAAAATAGAAAAACATATATGAGATTCATGGACTAGTTAAATCATGTAATCATAAACATAATTGAAATATGTGAACTAACCATGTAATAATGCCTGTGAAATATATAATCATAAATCATGAAATTCATGCATACTTGTAAAACATGGTATACTTGATATTTCATAAATCCATGATAAGTATTTGAGAGAAATCAAACCATAAAGCATAAATCATAATTAAGCAATTTAGATCAAGATCATAATGAAATAATAACTTGACTTTTCATAAAACATACATAAGTGGGCATAATTGGATTTAAACTTGAATCTATAAATTTATATTCACAATAGTCATAAAATCTTCCCATAGATCATAAAATATTATTTAATATACTTAAAGGATCGACCCATTGATATATCTTAGAGAATTTCACAAGAATTAGAATAAACCCCATATGTCATGAAACTTGAATCTAGAATTTAAAATTCATGAAAATTTAGAAGAGTTTTGAGAATGAGAGTGAAAGGAACTCTTATTAATAAATTTCACATACCTGGGGGTAAGTTGATTTTACTCTCTTGAATAACCAAAGGAAATAGAAGGAGAATTAATGGATTTTAGCCTCGATCACCCCTAAGAACCTTCTCATCTTGCATGTGTCACGACTCAGAACAGTAGACTGACGTAACATCATGACAAGGAACCCCAAGAGTTCAAACACCCCATGGAACATGCATACATCTAATTTCATTCATTATAAGTAGAAGACTAATCACATGGCATACCTAAACGTAACCATAATCATGACACATTATAACAAACGGAATTACTTAGACATACACAAGTTAAGTACTACACACTGTCTAAAAGCCTCTACCAATACGATTGGTTGATTTGTGACCACCTCGCGTAATTATATGCCCAAGTGATACCAAATGCTTCATTTCGACTTTTTATCTATCGTTATGTGAGCATTCTCATGTGATTTGTAGTTAAAATGTGAATTTATACTAACCAACATGATTAGTGTTGTTTTACTGTGTAAAATGTACTTTGGTAAGCTAAGAGACATGTTGGTAAAAAGCGGGAATGGACTTAAGGCAGTGGAAAAGGTCAAGGAAAAGCGAAGAAATGAAGGCCCGCGACGGGAGCCGTGTCACGTCGAGCATCGTGAGGCATTCTCGCCTCGGTGAAATTATTTTGCCATTTCCCAAGGAAGTTCGAGTTACCCGTGACACTGAGGCAATGCCACGCGATGCGAGTCGTGGCACGTTGCGTATATTTACTGAACATCAAATTCGTAAGGGTTCGCGATTGCGCCGTGGCACGTTGACCAAGCTCCGCGTTGTAGGCCATGGCACGCTAAGGAGTAATTGGCTTCGAGGAACCCGAGATTCCCAGAGAGGGTCTCATGCAGCTCCCAAGTGGGCACGGCGGAGGTGCTCCGCGATACATTCCGTGCCACGATGCTTGTTATTTCCTAAAAAATTCTCACCTATAAATAGCACACTTAGATTTATTTTTAAACATTCTCCTAATTTAGTTGAGCGGGGTGAAACGTGGGTTATAGACAGCTTGAGGGGATGAAAATTCTAGGGTTCTTCTCTATCTATTTCTCTTTATCTCCAAATTGTTTCTTGATTTATACTCATTTGATGATGCTTAATCCACAAATGAGTGGCTAAATTCACTTCTCACGAGGTTAAGAACAATTTGTAGTGGAATGTAATTGTTGATCATTTTGGTTTTTCATATTTTCTTCAATGGTTGTTCTATCAATTCTTGTTCTTACTACATTAATGTTTGGCCAATGTTAATGTATATTCAAAATGCAATTTCGATTTTGAAAAGAAAAGAAATTGGAAAGTTGTGAATTGGTAGATATGATCTCTTCTTAGTTTGGGAAAATTGAGAATTGATTTTTACATTCGACAGAAATATATCTCAAAGTCGTATTACCAATTAAGGAATCGGGCTGGTATGGCTAGAACATGAAATTCTTTATCACAAAAATGTAGATTGAAGGTTCATGATTCTTAAGTTGGGCAGGTACGAAAGTTTCAATCCATAGGCACTAATTCTGACTAGCAACCGAATGAAAGATTAACTTAATTGTATCGATAAATTACTTCCCCGCATGTTCATTTAGCCTCAGTATGCTCATTACTATAGTTCGACTACTTTATAATTTTATCTTAGATTCGTATAAATTAGAAACTAAACTCTCAAAATCTTATTTGAATTGTTTGTCCTATTCTTAAAGTAATAGTTCATTAACACTTAAGTTGAATATTACCTGGGCTTCGGCCCCCGCAGATCGATACTTGGTTACTTGAGCCATTTTACTAGTTGTTTGACCATGTGCACTTGCGTGTAGTTACAAAACAACCAAAAAGTTTTTGGCGCTGCTGTCGGACTCGGCAATTGGTAAAATTGCTTTCTTAGTGTTAGCTTACAATTTCTATATTAGTGTCGACAACTTGATCTTAGCTGCCTTTTGCATATTGAATTATGTTGAACACTAGCAAGAGACAAGGAGTCAGATTCATACTGAAATGGAAGACAATTCCATCGGGCCAAAGAAGAGAAGCTCTAGAGCAGTTAAGCCGCAGCTTGCTCGCACTGCATAATCCCCGAGCAATGTATCCACCACTTGTAAAGCGCAAGTACAAGGCTCCGAGAAACGGGCAACGCCTAGGCCGAGTCATGTAAGTGGAAATACCATATGCTAACAATGTTACATCAAGTATTCGCAAAACCCGAGCCAGAGGGAGGTTTGAGCCGAACAGAACATGGTGCAATTGCCGCACACCAATGGGCAATCTACGTGGAATCCTCACGAATATCCACAACAAATATCTCCAAAACTTTTTGAGATAAGTGACACTTACATCCGCCGAGTATCAACATCCAATACGTAAGTCTTACATTATTCCCATTTTCATTATTATTGGAGAAGCAAAGAGGTGGTTGAAAGCTGAACCACCTAACTCTATCACCACTTGGGATGATCTTGCAAAATTCTTGATACTGGGTTTTTCCATCCTGGGTAAAAAAAAGCAAGACTTAGAAGTCAAATTCTAAGTTTTAAAACAAAGAGAGGGGGAGAATCGTATCAAGCTCGGGAAAGGTTTAAATCTATTTTACTCTGATTTCCTCACCATCACCAGTCCAATGATGTGCTAGTGCATACTTCATGAGGCTGGAACCCCACAAAAATTTTGCTGTGGACTCGTAGCTAGGGACAAGCATTAGAAAAGACTTGGCGAGGAGTCAGATACTTTGTTAAATCATATTTCGCAGTGTAATCCGTAGTTGAATTTAATTTTCTAGAGGAGGAACAAGGAAAGTTGGCTGCAGGAGTCTTAGAAGCGGATTTGGGTTTACGTGCCTATCGCCGCATGCATAGCCGCGTTGCAAAAATCAACTCAACACCACTTCAATAGTATGAGCTTTAATCAACCTCAAGCCCCGGCCAATGTAGTGCAACAGATTTGGTGTGAAGTGGCGAGTAATGAACACTCGCCCGAGTGTTGTGGTGCAAATCAAGATTCAAAGGGAACTTTGCTGGTAATGTACGTATAAATAATCACCAACAAGATAGCAACAACTACAACTCGAATTGAGGAATCATCCGAATTTCTCTTTGTGTAGTAATAGCCATCAAGGGGAGAGTTCGACCGTGGTGCAATGTATAAATCAAGGAGGGCACAGAACTATCGACTCAATAAGAAACAATGCACCTCCACCACCCACCGTAATTGAGGATATGCTTAAACAATGTTAGCTAACTAAGCTCAATCGGCAGTCGGGTTAGTGTGAAATCGCGCACCGATGTAAAGAACAACCAGCTAGCTACAAAGGCGTTGAGTACCGCTTGGACAACTAGCCGGAGCTCAAAACACTGTGCCAAGAAAGAGGACTAATACATCGAGTGACACCGACTCCTAATCCCAAGCAAAAGCACGCAGTTGACCACAAGGAAAGGGTTTATAACCCATGAGGTGGAACCAAAAAGACCACCTCAAATAGCTAGGGAGCAATGGAGAAAGAGAGGGAACATGATGATGAGAGGGGGAAGGAGAAGGCGCTAGGCGAGAAAGACCACCACCCCCCTGCTCCTCACAGACTAAAGAAACACAAGGAGGAAAGCTGTGTTTCAAAAATTCAATGGAGGTTCTTAACAGGTACACATTAATTTACCTCTTGCTATGTTTTGCGTGGAGTGCCGAAATATGCAAGTATATCAAGGACATCGTAGCGACAAAAGCAAGCAGACGGACGCGAGTATGCTACGGTGGCTCTTACTCAGGAGTGCACTTCCTGGATACGTATCAGTTGCCAACAGCTCAAGTGACCCTGAGCTTTACACCAAATCACAATTGGGCAAATTATCCGAGCTCGCTTGACATGTGACTTGGGAGCGAGTATTAACTTCTGATGCCGACATCTGTTCAAGAAGTCAGCCGCGCTCCCAGACCAACTACACGCTGATCAGCTAGCTTAGACCGCTCTTTTCGCCGCACTGATGGCATTGTGGATGGACGTGGTCGCGCAACCGGGGCTCCCTTATCTTCCTAGAGATTTCATTGTTCGATTTTGAGTCGCATGCGAAGTCCCATTTATTTTGGGACGTCTTTTCGGCAACCGAGAGTTGATGATGTAGTCAGCAGGCGTGCCTAACCATGCGGTTCATGACAAGGGAGGTATTTGATGTATATAAGGCCACGAAGCTTTTGGCCATATATGAGGAGTCACAAGAATCAATGTGCTAAATCAAGCGTAAATTGTTCGATTGTTGATTCTCGAGATCCAATGGAAGAGCATTGGATTGAGAGGAAGCACAAAACCGAGTCGCGGCGCAAGGATCAAAGTGCCAATGCGCCCTGGTTAACGGGAAGCATTGTAAGCATATCAGCGAGGACGCTTACTCGAGAGAGCCACGTCCATCACTCTCTGCAGGATGATTGGGCGTTAATGACGTCGAGCCACGACGCAGTAAACCAAGCGCTGCACTGGAGGCAACCTGTGAAATTGTTGTAGTAGATGAGTAGAAATAGTTGAATAAAGAAAAAATAAAAAATTTTATATTTAATTATCTTATAAAATAAAATAAATTGTGTTTGTTAAAACCTATGAATTCTAACCAATGTCTTGTTGTGAGATGATTTTCAGTTGGAACGCAGGGCAAAATGCAAAGAAGCGCATAGAAAGAAAAATCGAGGTGAGAAAAATAAAAGTGGCATTACAAATAGTCTACGCGTTGGCTCCATGTCATAGAGGAGGTGCTCCACATACCTCCTTACGGACGTTGTATACTATTCTGAAATTTTTACAAATTCCGTATCGCCGCGTTAGCTCCGTCACGGAGGGTGTGTGCTCCACGTTACTCCTCCATGACAAGTTGAGTATTGCCGGTCACACCGGGTCGCCGGTAACCCGCACCAAAACACCCTTTAAACCCTATCCCCCTCATTTTTCCCCATTTTCCGCTCCTCCGAATCAACACCCCAAATTCCCTCCTCCCCCAACGTGACACCTGACCTAGGCACAAGTCTTTTCAACTTTTCTTCATTTCATCTGATTAAAGGTATGTTCTTGAACTTAACCCCACTTTTTGCTTAAATTTTCAATTTTTGAACATGCGAGGTGAGTAAACCTCGCTTCCTAAGTGTAAATTGCTTTTAATTCATTTGGGTTATGATTGATTGATGTTCATAGTATCGTTGTGAGTATATGAACTCGATAAATGCATGTTTGATTGAATTTTTACGAAAGTGGTAGATAGGGTTGGAATTTGAATAGGAAGAAACTAAATTTGGTTGAAATGTGAAAAAAATTTGGGTTGTGCATGTTGGGTGATGTGAATGATGTTGTGAATATAGATGAATTTGCTAAGTAGACAAGGGAATTTTCGGGAAAATGAAATTGGTGAATTGCATAGGTTGTTGATAACAAAAAATTGCTATGCTATGTGATGTAATGGAATCGATGGCATATTGTTATTCGTTGTACGAAGTCCGAGTAGTACATAGTAATTATTCCATCGACTTATCCGAATGCACCTAAGCATGTGTATTGTTAAGAATTGGGAAAGCATGATTGTCTTGTCGAATTGTTTAATTGTGGCTAAAGACTAAGCTGCAGCGGGGTGGCCTAACATAACCCAACCTTAGTTGAAGCTATTAATTTGAATAACATTGGGATTGTCTCGTTCGATGGTACAGAACAATGTCAAAAAGTGTGCAATACAAGGGAAAGTGCGCATCCACATCGGGCGCCGACTAAAAGAATTAGATTGGGAACAAAGAGCCTGTGCTAGCGCACTGGCCTTGCCCAAGCGAGGCCAACGCCGACAACACTAACCCGACGGGTGACTGATGAAGTGGAAGAAATGGTATGCAAACACAAAGAAACCAAATACTTCCTCCCTGCAGGAGCACATCGGTGTGGAGCCACCGCACAGAATTTCCCGAGAATCGTACACTCCATTGGACACGCAGATGAACTTCATCTTCGAAGAGCCTGGAGTGCAATCTCCATCTCGATTCGTAGAGTTCTACGCCAACCGGAACCCACCTCCCGCAATCACACTATATCAAGATTGTGGGGCAAAGTTGTCACCTTGAGCCCCATCATTCAATGCTATATCGGGGCATGAGACACGACGCCCATGTACTCCAAAGAATTTCAACATAACTCCACCTTATGCGAGCATCGCACGTACTCAGGCAGTCTGCTCGACAAAGACAGCTGAGCAGTGCACAAGGAGAGAGGCTAACATCAAACGCCGCCTTACTCTCGTATGAATAGGGAAGCCAAAGATTTGGCTTAAAATTGTGTAAAGCCTCTGCCTCGATCCCTAGGGTGCACATGACGATGTCACCCGGATCGAGTGTGCTTCGGGTATACGCCCGATGAAAGGGTTTGAGATAAACGTAGGGGCGGTGATCATCTCCGCTAATGAAGAGGGCTCCGACACCATCATGGGTACAGGTATCGGTTCTGGTTTGCTTACTAATGCTCCCCTGAGGGGACTTGATATCGAGGAAGAGGCCCCGGACTACATCCCGCAACGGGATAGGCGTGCCTGATGTCACCAAAACCAAGGCGCGGACACTACTCACGGCTCTAAGCCACACTAGCCGAGCGACACGCCGGATGATCGCATAGGGCGGGCCCGTGATATTTAGGGATACATATGTTGCGCTATGATAGGTGGGAGGCCAAGAACAAGATAAGTTGTGGCGCCGACTGGATTACCCCTTGCGAGAATGCCCTGCTCTATGGTCGGGAGTGGTCCAACTTTTATGGAGCTCGTAGACGATGATGTCCCCATCAACAGGAGACACGCTACGAGGACTCGGATGTTGAGTCCTGGATGAAGACCTGGGCTAGGGCGATTCTGAGATACGGAGACAGCAATCAAGACTCGACGAAGAAGTTGAATACTGATTGATCGTGGAGTTTCACACCTACTTCTCTTTGTGATATGTTGAATTATGTGAACACCGGGATAATGTCTTATAAGTGTGGGGTGGGAGTAGTTAGGTGCCAGGTGCTTTGTTGTTGTTTATGTTTATGTCTCAGGTTGTCAGTGTCAGGAAAATGTGACCCCGTGATTTTGTGTGGTGTGTTCTATAATGTAATCTCGGTTGTAATGAATGTTAAGCCGTTGTGTGTTGTGTTGAGTTGTTGTTGGTTGGTTGTGTAAATATTTTTGTTTCTATCGAAATTATCGATATTTTTTTAAAAAAAAATTGCTGAAATTTTATGATTAGGTTTCTGCCATTGTTTTTGGTGCTTACCGAGAATAGTCCCATTAAACCGAAGTCGTAAATAGTGATCGTTCCCTATGATGGATGGATGACAACCGTCTTAAGGTAAATGTAGTTGATAGGAGTAGCTTTTTTTCTTTTTAGTTTTCTTCTTTTGTCGTTTCCCAAACGTGTCGCTACTTCATGGTTCTAATTTTGTCAAGGCGGTTGTACATGATATTAAGATGCAAAGGTGATTCTATGAAAGCATGCAAATGTAAACATGTTGAGATACCTAGGCCATAGAGTTCGATTCTGGGTGTGATCGAGGCTTAATGCTGGAATTCTCGTAATTGGGCTGATCAAGAGTCTGTGAATATGTCTTCAGTTTAGCATGTGCAATGAGTGTGAGTGCGAGGTTTCGATTATTCCATGCTATTATGAAGTGTGTAGAACTTGCCCGGTGTATGTACGAAACGAAATGAAGGATGTGTATTATAGGAAAGGATGTAGGCATTTTCGATTCAACCGAAAGTTTTTCCATTATCATACCTACCTTGAATGTACATCCTAGTTAGCCCCACTGAGCCTTTAGCCCGTTTTTCTTTCTTGAGGAGGTACAAACCGAGCTTAATCCCTTCTTTTCATTAGCCGTGAATTTGATCCAAAACTCTTAAGTGCTCAAGAAAAAATAATTTTCCCAATACGTTGTCAAGGAGTGAGAATTGTGAAAAGAAAGGAAAAGGAAGTGGTGAAAGTAAAGAAAGGTCAAAGGTGCACTTGCCGAAATTAAATAAAATAAAGATGTATAACTAATCTTTGTTATTAAGTCGAGTGTGCTTAAAGAAATGGGAACAAAATAAAGGAAAAATTCAAGAATGAGAGGATGAAGGAAGAAACAATGCCTATAATGATGGTGGATATTGAAAAGCGCTAAGGAAGCTAGTTGCTATTATTGGTTAGCCCAAAGATTTACTAGTTCCTTAGCTTACATTACAACCCGTTAAGTCCTACGTGATCTACATTACGCGTCCTTATATTAGTGGAGTAATGGGTACTAGAGGCAAGCCTAAGGTTCATGACATGATGCATGTGAATTCTTTGGGAGAGAGAGCGAAATCGTGTTCATATACCCCTACATGTAATGCTTGGAAATCATATGATTGTAAAAGGGGGAAATTTTCTTGTGTTGTGAGGGCACATGCTTGATGAGATATTGAATTTCGTGTCGATGTCTTGATCGCCTGATTGTATGAGTTTGCAGAGAGATCGAGAGTCGATTCTCGAGCCCAGAGGTCTTAATGTGGTGAATGTCATTGCATTGATGAGACTAGGCATGTTTTCTGATGATTTTCATACAAATAATCTGAAGATAGTCGTAGCTTGAATTGCTGCCAATGTAGCTATGCGTGGTATTAATTGCATGATTCGAGGACGAACAAGGTTTTAAGTGTGGGGGTAAGTGATCTTGGACAGAATTATATGCCCAAGTGATACTCAAATGCTTCATTTCTTGCCTTATTTATCTATCGTTATGTGAGCATTCTCATGTGATTTGTAGTTAAAATTTGAATTTATACTAACCAACATGATTAGTGTTGTTTTGAGGTGTAAAATGTAATTTTTAGAAAGCTAAGAGACATGTTGGTAAAAACTAGGAATGGACTTAGAAGCAAGCAAAGGGAAAAGGTCATACGTAAGAGCAACAAAAATAAGGGCTCCGCGATGGAGCCGTGCCTACGTCAGCATCGCTGAGGCATTCTCGCCTGGTGAAATTATTTTTGGCCATTTCGTTGAAGCCTCGCATTACCTCCATGACACGGAGGCAATGCCACGCGATGCAAGCCATGGCACGTTGCGTATATTTACCTGGAACATTAATTTCCAGCAGTACCGCGACAAGGCCGGGTGGCACGCTGGCTCCGGTTCCGCACTGCGTGCCGTGGCACGCCGAGGAGTACTGGTTGAGGAACCCGATTCCGTAGAGGGTCTCACATAGCCCGTGGCACTGAGAGGTGCCCGCCATACTCCATGCCACGTTGCTTGTTATTCGGAAAATTCTCACCAAGATAATTAGCACACTTAGGTTTATTTCTTAAACATTCTCGACTTAGTTGAGCAGAACGTGGTTACAAAAGTGCTTGATGTGGGACTAAAATTCTAGGTTCTTCTCATCTCTTTCTTTATCTCAATTATTTGTATGATTTATACTCATTTGATGATGTTTAACCAGACAAAGGAGTGGCTAAATTCACTTTCGCGAGGTTAAGAACACCGTAGTGGAATGTAATTGTTGATCCTTTGGTTTTTCATCTTTTCTTCAATGGTTGTTCTAACAATTCTTGTTCTTACTACATTAATGTTTGACCAATGTTAACGCATATCTAAAGAATCCAATTTCGATTTTGAAAAGAAAAGAAATTAGAAAGTTGTGAATTGTAGATATGATCTCTTTACTTAGTTTGGGAAAATTGAGAATTGATTTTTACATTCTGTAATAGAAATAGCATCCGAAAGTCATATTAGTCAATTAAGGAATCGATTTTGTACTAGGAACATGAAATTCTTTTTATCACGTAAAATGTAGATTCAAGGTTCATGATTCTTAAGTCATGTGATACGAAAGTTCAAATCCATAGGCAATTTTCGACTAGCAACCGAAGGAAAGATTAACCGAATTGTATCGATAAATTACTTCCAGCATGTAATGTTTTAACCTCAAAGATGCTCATTACTATAGCTCTCGTGACTCATCTTATAATTTTGTCTTAGATTCGTATAAATTAGGAAACTAAACTCTCAAAATCTTATTCAATTGTTGTCCGCATTCTTAAAGTTATAGTTCATTACCTAAGTTGATTATTACCTTAGTTCGCTCCCGTGGATCGATACTTGGCTTACTTACTATTTTACTACTTGTTCCGACTCACGTGCACTTGCGTGTAGTTACAAAAACAACCGAACAGAGACAACACTCCAACTAACCTCGGGACAAGTAGTGAAACATAAAATAACGTGAATGTATGTCGACGGCTCTGGACATGAGGACTCACCAATAAGCCGAAAGTACACTCGCAGATGATCTAGATACGAGGATGAGCCTAAGATTTGGAACATGTATCATAAGACGATACAACATAGGAAGTATGCGTCATCACCGCAATGTACCGAGTATGGAAGGTAAGTAAAACTATTACTTAAAATATGTAAAAGCTCATAAAATATCATAAGAGTAGGACATCATGCTCATATCATAAATATTGTAACATAACATGTCAAAAGGCTCAAGGTTTTCAAAGATCCGTGACACAATCGTTCCGATCATAAGAGAAAAGCCAAAAATGAAAATTTGAGCCGACATATGTAATGATAAACATGTTGTAAGTCATGAGAATAGTGAGAGATTCTCGTTAACCGACATACCCCATACGGTGTTGGTCACGAAGCCTCGACTTGTGACCCTAGTCTGAGGGTGTTCGTACCTGCCAGCTGTAGAACCATTAAGGGAGTGATCACACATGAGAAGGGACATTTGGGCCTGTGGACAAGAATAAGGGAGGTCCTAACATACCTGCAGGCACATAGTTTACGAGATCTGTGGGCGCAGCCTGGGCCCCGAACCTACTCTGTTTGATACTACTCCCAAAACATATATAATACTTATATTATTATTTTCAAATTCAACTTGAATTTTGTCTTTTTTAATTTTTCAAAATTTAAATCTTTTAAGATCGTTTAAAAATATTATAAAACAAGCCCATATATCATAATTCATCAATCATAAGTTTTCATACATACTCAGATTACGCATAGATCGAGAGTCAAATCATGTTAGGTAATTGAATAAATTAATGTTTCAAATCATAAATCATGTCGGGCTTGTGGCATATCAATTGAAAGCAAAGATAATAATCGATTTTTCATAGATAGGCTTAATTTAATAGAATTCAAAATCAACACCACATAATCAAAATAGTTATAAAATTTGATAAAAATTCATAAAATACAATGTAAATCACAATTATTTTCATAAAAATTGAATTAAACCCAATAGATTTTTTATAGATTTCATAAATTATCGGAGAATTGGTACGGTGTGAATGGAACACTCATTCATAACCCTATATACCGTAGATCAAATTCAAAAGTTCTCAATGCTCAAGGATGAATTGATGTACTCATGGTAGCTTCGATTCCTCCAAAGTTTCTCCTAATATGCATGCATGGGAATTTCCTATGCACAGGACTTAACCTACCTTAAAATGCCCGTAAAATGCCCGAAACGTCATAGTTTAGGGCCTTATAGCATGGAAAGGTCGAAAATGGATTTAATGAATTTAGCCTAAAATCTACACAGTTAACCAACTGGTATACTCAACGAGGCCTGGTGTTACCACTTCACCATGGTATGGCTCAAGTTTACACCGCTCAAATGCTTCTTCTAATCAAACCACGCTAGACAGACATTCATCTCTTTACCTCAACAAGTTGTTGAGTCGATTGCTTTTGCTCCCTCTCGAAATTTCTGAACTTCCTCATTATCGTGGTCTCACCACGACTCATTGTTTCTCCAACGGTCGCGGGTGTCCATCCGTTATGTCTACTAGAAATTCTACCATGTAGACAACGACCATTACAACGAGTAGTTGTTACTCATGACTGTCGTCGGGGTGACCCGTTATTTCAAATGCTAAAGTCCATCTCTCATCACGACTATGGGATTACCATCACAGCCTCACACCAGTTTCACACCTACTATTGCTTCACTACCACTAACTCTAAAACCACATCGTAATAATCGCCGAGCCAAATCACAGCTCACATACCTCTGGCTATGTGATAGTTTTCTGCCAACATTTTCACCTAAACCCTGTCTGGTTCTGCATATGAACTTCTGCATAGAATATCCTCCTTGGGAAACATTTGGTCTTCATTTAGAAACAAGTAAAATAGAACATGTAATTTTTTGTTCTACATCATTTATTAAACCAAAATCATCAAATAATACCTCCTTATCTACATCATACATAATGAATCAATCTCACAGCCATACACATCCATACACATAAAGAAACCTGGAAATCAATATGAACCAACAGATGAAAACAAAGAGTTTAAGTAGCAAATGATGTCTCAGTCAATCAACCGTAGAGAATAAATGTGGTGGTCACTACCATATCTTCTTCGCCCCAATATTCTTCAACATGTTGATTCTCCAAAAAGAGCAACTTCAAGCTACTCTCGCTCAGCCTCCCAACTCATTTATCCAATATGGAGCTTCATATATATCTCATAAACACATCTTTCACTCAACTACTGCCCACTCAGATCAGATCGGATCTCCTGCAAAATTTTCAAAAGTGACATGATAATACCAATGCAATGGTAAGATAACTTGGAGGGTGCTCAACCACACAATGGCCAACTTTCTCATAATCTCAGGACCCACCATGCTTAGACTCAGCTACTTCTTCCAACTATTTACTCCTCTTCATGGAGATACCTTCAAACACCCACCCACCTCGAACTCCAACTCTCCTCCTCACATCAACATATGACTTTTGACGAGTCTCGAGCGTTTAGCCTATCCCTTTCCCGAACCTTCACCATAGCCTCAAGAATTGAATGTGGCCCTATTATAGCTGCCTCACCAACCTCAAACCATTCGATGGGAGATCTACATCTCCGCCGCATGTGGTGTTCTCGAACCAGGCCATTTAGATACCGGAGTGATAAGCTTGTTATTGTAAGCAAACCGACAGGTGGGCAAGTAATCATCCCA
The DNA here is from genome assembly GCA_018107945.1 of Datura stramonium. Lineage (NCBI taxonomy): Eukaryota > Viridiplantae > Streptophyta > Magnoliopsida > Solanales > Solanaceae > Datura > Datura stramonium. The sequence continues at coordinate 226,253 of JACEIK010001064.1, forward strand.
ACTACCTCTAAAGTCCATCATGAAATCTCTCAACATATCTTCGAGAGTTTGAATTGTCCGCTCCACTTGACCATCTGCTTGCAGATGAAATACCTATACTCAAGTTTAACTCGAGTCCCAAGCCTTCTCCTTGAAAAAAGACCACCAAAACCGAGAGGTAAATTGAAAGTACCCTGCTTTTTAAATAATAGACAAGGGCATTACATGAATTTGAACCAACTCCCGAATAAATAACTTGGCATAATTATCCATCAACTGTGGTTTTCACCCATAGAAATGCACAAACTTTGGTCAACCTCGTCTACCACCACCCAAATAGAATCACAATGTCAACGAGTACGAGGTAGGCTCGTGATAAAATCCATATTAATTTCTTCCCACTTCAAAGTAGGAATGCCGATATCTTGAAGTACTCCTCCCAGCCTTTGATGCTCAACCTTTACTGGCTGACAATGCACTGTCATGAATTCTACAATATTCTTCTTCATGCCATCCCACCAATAGATCCCTCTCAAATCATGACACATCTTAAGGAACCTTGATGTATAGAATACCTGATCCATGGGCCTCATGCAATATCCGGATCCTCAAATGATCAACATCCAGAAACATAGGTGACCCCAGTACCGAAGCACACCATGTCTCCCCGTGGGAGGAGACTTCCACCTTCGATTTCAATGGCTTTTTAACTTCACCAAAATCGATCCTCATCTTTCTACTTTCACATCAATCACCAAGGACGATTCTAATCCATTTTGCACAACAACACGCTTATCTACGAGGCGACCTCAATCTAACTCCCAACCTTGTGCCGATGGACATCTCTCACCAACTCCTTCTTCCCCTCATTCTCATGGGACACACTCTCTATAGAGAGCCTACTAAGTGTGTCCGCTAACATTAGCCTTACTCCTGGGATGGTAAAGGACACTACTTGCTTCCCGAGTAGCTCCAACTACCTCCTTTGCCGAAGATTTGAGATCTTTCTCGTGAACACATATCAAAGCCTTGTAGTCCATAAACACATCCACATGGACCCATACAAGTAATGTCACCATATCTTAAATGCGAACACCACCGTGGCTAATTCAAGATCGGTGGGTCTGCAATTTTTCCTCATGGAATTTCAACATTCTCGAGGCGTATGCTATCACCTTCCCTCGCTGCATCAATACACACCTCGCCCACCTCGAAGCATCACAATACACCACAAAACCAGTTTGTACCCTTAGGTAGGGTCAACACCGTTGCGTAGTAAGTCAAGACTTCAACTCTTGAAAGCTCTTCTCACAAGCCTCCGACCATTGGAACTTTAACTTTTTCCGAGTCAACTTGGTCAAAGGTGCTGTAATAGATGAGAAACCCTTAAAAAACCTCGATAAGAGCTAAACTCCAAGAAACTCCGAATATCCGAGGGATTCACCTGCCTAGGCCAATTCTTCATCGCCCCTATTTTCTGAGAATCCACTTTAAATTCCCTCGCTTGATACTACATGGCCCGTAAATGCTACCGAGTTCAGCTAACTCACACTTTCTGAGCTTTGCATACAATTGGTGATCCTGGAGAGTCTGCACTACTCAATTGCAGAAACATGCCTCCTCGCTTCCCAAGAGTATATATGGATGTCATCAATGAACACAATCATGAACATGTCTAGATACGTCTTGAACACCCTATTCATCGTGTCCATAAAAGCTCCAGAGAATTTTTTAGTCCAAAATACGTGACTACAAACTCATAATGACCATACCCGCCCCGAAGGCTATCTTCGTGATATCACACTCCCAAACCCTAAGTTGACGATACCTCTAATTCCGAGATCTATCTTCGAGAAACACTTGGAACCCCGGTTAGTTAAACAAATCATCGATCCCGGGTAAAGGATACCTATTCCTCTAATGCGACCTTGTTCAATTGCCGATAGTAAATGCATCCAAAGCGAGCCATCCTTTCTTTCTGACAACACCGGTGCACCCCACGTAGACTTGCTCGCCTAATAAAGCCCTTATCTAACAAGTCTTCAACCGATCCTTCACTTTTTAGCTTGGCCGGGAGCCATCCTCGTAGTGAGGATAGATATAAGCTACGCATCGAGTGTAAGGTCAATACCAAAATCAATCTCCCGCTTCTGGGAGGAACACCCGGAAAATCATCTGAAAGACTCGATACTTACGCACCATCGTAATCGATACTGATAGTCGTGGTCTCGCACTCATTATCCTTAACCCCACTGTGATGGTACATGCAACCCTTAGAAATCATCTTCCTAGCCTAAGATATGAAATAAATCGACCGGGTATAGTCAAACTACTCTTCCATTCCAAAACCGATTGCTTGAAAAATGAAATCTAATTACTGGTTCTACAATTTACGTGCTATTAACATGCACACAACCAATCCATGCAGCACAATATCAAAGTCAACATGGATAACTCTACAAGGTCTCAGAGGTGACTTTATGTCATAGTGACCGAAAGATCCTTTCATACACCCGCCAGCTACAACCGAATCACCTATAGAGTAGAAAACCGGCAAATAGTTTTGGATGTGTTATCTGACTAACTCCAAGGGTCCCGAGAGATACCACAACTCGTGGTGAACCTAACGACTCGTGGTGACCAACCCGTTGCCAACACTACCGACTTTTCCTCATCCTTCACATCACCCTTGACCACGGTGACTCACCTGTGTCGCGGAGCCGACCACGACTCATGGTCACACCCGAGCATGAGCCACTCCCCATGTACAAACCTTCTCACCCAGGCTCTCATTAGCCACTAGCTCTAGTGTATACTAAGAAATGAGTGAACTCCAAAGCATACTCATGGACTCGGCCATGTTACCCCCCCGCTTCAGTTCACAAACTCCGCCGCTTTAATTTCCCTAATTCACGAGGAAGAACCATTCCAAAAATGTAACATGAAACTCTCCCAACCAACAGGCTCGCTCCAACTGCTCTACTACCCTTCCATTGCTTAAACTAGATGTGCACAACCCTTAACTGGATAGAGGCTAAATTCCGGCCAAGACTCCTCTTTCTGGCCACCCCATGATCTCGGGTGATCTTCAAATCTCAAGAATAAACTCATACGTGATCCTCATCCACCTTTGACCCAAGAAACTTTTGAGGATTCATTCTTATAAAATTCCTAACTTTTGTCGTCGTTGCATTGCTCTGTACATGCGCTACCGCCTCGCTCGATTGACCTAGCATTCAAAGCGTGGGCCAAGATTCAATGGATGCCCTAAACTCAAAGATAGGTAACCACTGTACATGCTCCTGTGGGTCAAGGTCAAGCAAGGCTCATCTCCACATATTCTCGTGGCATTTTCATTTCCATTTCTTTCTTCCATTAACTCGCGAGAAGGCATGATTTAAACGCGTATAACATAAGTTAGAAGGATAGAGAGACATTTCATCTACTCCACTTAGATCATGAAATAAGGAACATTTCCTAAACGCCCTGCAGCCTCTTCATCATAAGTGTGGCACGCTTCAAACCCATGAAAAGCACTCTACTTAATGCAATTTTCGTACACTCTAGGATACATCAAAACTTAATGCTCGATACCAAGTTTTTCAGACTCGAACATGTGCCCCGATCGAGACATCGGACAAGAAACCTCACAGGCTCCAAGTCGACCCATGGTACGAACATAACGTCTAAGCTCAACATATAAAGTGAAAATTCAACATTCATAATAACTAGAAGCCCGCATAAATCAAACTAGAATAGAATCATACATAACCAGTTGATTTCTACATAATGTCTAAAAGCCTCTACACATCTAATGAGTTGACGTGGACAACATCCCCAACTAACTCCAACAAGTATGAAACTGTAAGAAACATAACAACTACGTATACTGAATGTCCTGTAAGGGGGACGAGACTCACCAATGCTAGTTGGACAAGTCTCATGGTGGAAGCAGGAGTAAAGAAGTGGTCAGATTGATCCTCCTTCCGACTCGTATCATGAAACAATACAACATAGAGTATGCGCCAAGATTTGAAATGTACCGAGTATTCAAGGTAAGTAAAAAGGATAGTTAAAATACATAAGAGTTCATAAGAGTAGGAAAACATGATCATAATGTAAATATCATAATGTAAACATAAGGGCTCGCTTCCAAAACATTCGCGGAATCATTCATAATCGTGATAAAAGAGAAAAGTTTTTTATTAAACATGACTTGAGCCAAAGTAACATAAACATAACCATGCACAAATCATGAGGAACAATGGGAGATTCTTATAACCGACATACCCCATATGAGCACGCATGGAGCCCGACCTATAAACCCCTAGTTTGGAGGGGATGTTCTCATACTCTTGCCAAGGGCAAAACCATGAAAAGAGGGAGCGATATCTCCATGAAAGGCCCATTCGAGAAAAAAGGACGATCTCAAGAGAGGTTCTATCATGGCTATGTTGGCACATAGTTCAGAGACCCTGGCATGCTTGGACCCCGGTCTACTTCTGTTAAATACTACTCCCAAAACATATATAGTTTTCATATGATAATATGAAAACATACATGACATTCATGGTCTAGTTAAATCATAGTAATCATAACCATAGTTGAAATACGTGAACTAGCCATGAAATAAGGCCCGTGAGTTGGCCATAATCATAAATTCATAAATCATGAAATTCATGCATACTTGTAAAACATGTAAATACTTGAGATTTCATAAATACATGATAAGTAATTTTTTTAAAAGAAATCATAACATAAAGAATAAATCATAATTGGGCTAATTTAGATCAAGATCATAATGAAATCATAACTTGACTTTTCATTAAAACAAACATGTTAAGCATAATTGGATTTAAATTCTAATCTATAAAAGAGTCTACAATAGTCATAAAATATGCCCATAGATTATAAAAAATGATTTAATACATAAAAGGTATTGACCCATCGATATATCTTAGAGAATTTCACAAAAAATTGAAATAAACCCATGTATCATGAAATCCATAACTGTAATTTAAAATCCATGGATATTTAGAAGAGTTTTGAGAATGAGAGTGAAAGGAACTCTCATTCATGAAATTTCACATACCTGGGTAAGTTGATTTTACTCTCTTCCTTGAATACACAATGGAAATTGAAGGGAGAACTCGATGATTTTAGCTCGATCACCCCTAAGAACCTTCTTACTTCTGCATTCATTGAGGGGAGTGATTTAGAATGACTCTAACCCTTTCTTAAAAAATACTATCCCGAGCTTAAACAACATAGTATAGGCATTAGAAACATAGGAATTACTGAAGTTCTTTAATAAATTCACAGAAATTGCCCAATACTAGTCCTAATGAGGGACTGGGACGAGTCTCGCCCACTCCACCACGCATCCGCGGTCACCTCTCATTACCTCGTGACCGCCATTTTTCATATAAGGCTCACCACGAGGGACACCACGACTCATGGTGACCAACCGTTTCCAACACTCGCTAAATTTTCCTCATCCTTTAGATCACCTCGACCACCGGTGATCTAATGGAGCCCATGTCGACTCACGACCGTGGTCACCCCAAAACATAAACATTTCTAATCATAATCAAACCCTCCCCATGAGTATCTTAACGAAGAGTGGTGTTCGACTGGCTCACCGGATGACTCATCTTGTGACCTAGTGCAGAAAAATCCTATTTACTCCATTTCAACTCCCTAGTCTAATCTTAAGATTTTCGGGTTATTAGACTGGGATATTCTTTCCAAGATGATCCATCAATCAATGTATAGACAAAGAACTCATTTAAGTAAGATTTAATCAACAAAGCAAAGGATAGTCCTCCCTTTCGGGCGATGGTCCGCCCCTTTCCAAAAGATGGTCCGTCCTTTTTAAAAGGATGGTCCATTCCTGCACAAACCTAGAACCGATTTTAAATGAATTGGGGTTTTTTAGGCTTTAGTATAAATGATTATTTTTTCTTCCTTTTCTTAGAGATACCGAATTTGGATAAGCTTTGTAATGTTCATCGCTCACAATAGATAAAGATAGAATAGAGAGTAGATCCATCTTTGAATTTAAAGATTGAAATCTATCAATTCAAGTTTTCTCCAAATTGCAATATCACAAATAAGAATGTTCAATTACTTTCTTTCATCTTTTTGTTCTCGTTATGGGTAGCTAAATCCGCATCTAGGTCATGAACCCTAATGATCTCAATTGCAAAATTAATTGCTGGCTTAGGAACATTTGATTGATTTATGGTTTGTAAAGTGTGATTGATGATAAAATTTATTCAATCCTGCCCAATTACCTTTATCATTCTTGAAATAGCTAATTTAAGTCGGGGCTAGCATCAATTAATAATAACTCACAATTCTCTAATCCTTGTTTAATGGGTTCACCTAGATATAGGTTGAAACCACCAACAAAATACAATCGTAAAAGGAAGTTCTCTTCAATTTGATAACAACATTAAGGTAGATTTACACTACATGCTATTGAAAGATACCCATTGGTTGCCTATGACTTCTTGCAATGCTCATCAATATCCCATTCTCAATTTGCCTATATTGACTTACTTGGGGGGATTGATACAAAATTGGTGTCTCTTCCCCGGTACTTCTATTATTGTTTACAATCACAAGCATTTTCATTACTTAGTTCTAACTATATTTCTCCTAGCCCTAATTCGAATAGCCTTCTTAACTCGGGTAAATTTCAATTGAAAAGTTCTTAGATAGTTTGGTTTACCAAAGTCCATATGGATTCGACCCCTACTCTTAGTTGGGAATCATATTTGCATCGATAGTTTACACTACTAAATGTAGTGGATCTGAGCAACAATCAAAACTCGGTATCCTCTAATGATGGTTGGGAGTAGGGGAGCATGAATAATGGTCTCCAGTTCTAGTCTCGACCTTATCAATAATAGGTGGATCTATAGTTGGGGACGCACTAGCTCTTTGGCTTGCTTGAGTATTTTGTGTCACTTGGCCATATGTTTTAAAAAAGAAATAAACCAACATATGAGTTTGGGAAATTCCTTTCAATATAGCTATATCGCAAGCAATTCAGACATGAACGGCTGACATTTTCCTAAAATATCTAAGCATCCTCAAAAAAAAAAATTATAAGAGCTGCGTGATCACACCCAAATTACACTAATCTCTAGCATAATTGCATGCCCAAATGCTACTTTATAACTCAACTTAGTCTTGTTTAGCTACTATTATATACATTTTCATGTGATTTTATATAAATGTGAATATATTACTAACCAACATGATTAGTCCTTGTTTTTGTAGGTTTAAACTGAAGTCGAGGAATTAATCTATGAGTTTGTGAAGTAGAGAACGGGAGCTGGTTTTTACTACAAAAGCCTAAGCAAGGAACCATGCTCGTAAGGCCGTCGAGCCAGCAACGTGTGCCATGATGTGCACCCTTCACTAAAGACCGTGTCACGAGGCCATCGTGCCGCACTGTGCAAGCAGCCACGCCGACCATCACGATGTTTCTCTAATGTCATCCTAAGGCAATTTCTAGTGTGCATTCACGTTACCTCCGTGTCATCGAGGCAAAGGCTCCTCACATACACCCATGACACCTGATCCATTCCACTTAATGTGCATAATTTGTACAATTTCATTTACTATAAATTAAGCCCTTAGCTCCTAAAATCGTAGTTACGATTTATTTCAAAAACTGCCAAGGACTGAGGGAGAAGTGGGAGAACTCACCTAGGGTTCATCAAGTTCATCTTCTCTTCTACCAATTCTTGTAAGTATGTTACTTTAATATTCTTGTAATTATACGAACATGAGTGGCTAGAACCCTCCTCTAGGTTGAAGCCACAAGATTTGATTGTAATTTTGCGATTTTGTTTTGGTTTTAAGTTATTGATTGTTGTTTTGTCTTGCATTCTTAATTATGGTTGTTTTTATGATGATCACCATGAAAATACACACGTTGCTTAGGCAAATTCTTGGAGAAAGCAAACCTAGGGAAGAACATAGCAATGTAGCAAAGGTGTTTTGTCTTTTGATAAGATTTTTGCGGTTAGGATAGAAATATACCTAATACCTTGCTTTATTGATAAAATGGGAAGATAGTAAGACACCGACTAAGAATTATCACATCACCGCTCATAAAGTAGTTGTGAAGCTAAGGTTGGTTAAATGGCTGGAGGTACGAAAGTACCCTAATCAATGGCATAATCCCATAAACCACATCCACGTAGCTAATTGCCCACGAACTAAATAAAGATTCCTCGCTCACAATGTAGTAAAGAGGCTAGTTTGTCGTGCTTAGAGGTTCTAAGACCATGAACATGCAATTCTAATTATGTGAGACTCGCAATTGATGGGCTTTCATACTTAAACCATTGCAAATCGTAGTATCGCATGATTATCCCAAGCTTTAACTCTATGTTACCCTTGAATTAATCTCAGAGTATTTCGTTGACCATATTTAGACTTAATTAAGTCTCCCTCGAAAACTTCTAAGATCAACACTTTCAAAGATTTAATATCACATTTGAACTCTGATAGTTAGCTGAATTGGTCCAGTCCCTGTGGGTTCGACATCCGGCTCTTAAAAAGGGCCACTATATTACTTGCACGACCCGTACACTTGCGGGCCCCAACATACACCTCGCAATGAAGTATAAAGTGGTCGTATTAAAATATAGTTACCCAACTAGGTTGGGGTAAAACCCACAAGGATTAGGGAAGAAATAATATGTTAATGATGAGTGAATCAACTGGTAGTGAATATTTTGAAGGGAGGTTGCAAATAGAAAAAATTAATTCTAAATAGTGATTAAGTTGTTATCAAATTAATGAGACAAAACTAGGATTGTGTCCCCATGATTTATGATGTAGTAGGCTTATTTTATTAGTCATCTATCCTAGTGATTTTTTTGTAAAACTAAAGATTAAGTGCATCGAACATCGCTCGACCTACATAGATGAGTTTCACCTAAATCCTCTCGGACTTTAGATGTGTATATTTTTCCCTCGCCATAAATCTTGGATTAACTATCCTTGGTTACAGTTTAAGTTAATTAGATAAGGGTTGGTAGCCTCAAATTTCCACTATATAGTGACTCGTCTATCATTATGTGTGTGGGGGGGGAGAATAAGTTAGAAACAACTTTCTTGCCTAGATCATTGGAAGTAAGGTATTGTGTGAGCATTAGTGAAATGCTGGGGTTGAGGAATGGTTTTGTGTAGGGAATGCGAGCTACTAGTTACGGGGGATCATTGCAACGAAGGGGATATCGCTGCAACAAGACTGTTACCACGGTCAGAGGCCCGCTGTAATGGACTAGGATAAAAACCACTGGATCCGTTGTGGAGATGCCTTGGGCGCTATAGTAGGTCTACTACAGTGAAAATGTGACCACTACAGCGGATGACGACAATCAATAAATGGGTTTTACATGGGGTTTCAGGGGTTTTATCCCATAATCCTAAGGTACGAAGTTGGAGAGCTCTAGTGCGAATTTTCAAGGACTAGGGAAATTTCTTATTCCAAGATTTTGAATTTTATGAAGCACTAAGAAAAGGCAAAGATCTAGCGGAGTGATTGTTATTCAAATCCTTCAAACAAGGTAAGTTATGGTTTAGAAGGAGTTAGACTATATTTAATGTCATATACATGTGTGGAATGATAATGTGTGTATTGTCCTCTAGACACTAAGTGTGTGATAAATTCCTTGTTGAATTCCATGGTTGAATTATTCTAATATGATGTTATTACTCATGTAATGTGGATTTGCATATTGATAGATTGTTATGCTCTTTGTATTGTCTGAAAAATGATCTATGAATTGTTTGAATATTCGAGTTGAGGGAGGAAAGATAAGGCCTCCCAAGGGTCAGATAAATTGAATGACGGGTACAACACCAATATGTGTGATTAAAAGTGGATAACATATTTTTTCCTGAGATGACTGGCTCCTGTCCGAAGGGAGCATCTAAGTGACCGATTATGGTTGAGTGGCTTGTGTCCAAGGGGAGCATCTGGACGAGCAAATGAGTGAGAGTGGATACTACACAAGTACAGTACATAGATTTCTAGAGTCCTTGCAGGTCATGACTAGAAGGGCAGAAATAAGACCCTCTGGCATGTGTATACATTAATGATCAATTGTGGAGTGTTGCGGTGATGTGACGGAGGTGTATGCCTGGCATATCACCAAATGTTACATTATCTGATTTATGTAAGGAAGTAAAACTACTTTGGAAGTGTGAGAACCTGAATAAGCTAAATTCCTTGCTATGTATTAGCAATTTTGATGTGTTTATGATGATTTGAACTTAATTGTAAAGTTATGTAAGAACTCGTGATGAGTTGTGAAAT
>JACEIK010001064.1:237027-254597 GCA_018107945.1 Datura stramonium
AAAGAAAAATAAAAAATATAATATTTATTTAACAAGAAATTAGGGATCATAGATTATTGAAATCTTAAAAGACCCTTAATTTCTATTGGTTTTGTTATAAGGATATTAAGCATATGAGAAAAATTATTATCAAAAATTCAAATGCTATGTATGTAATACTAAATGTAAATCAATTGATCCTCCTATTTTCTTTACTTAAAAAGTTAAAATTAAGCTTAGTTGAATTAAACATTAGAATTCAAACTTAAAATAATTTATTTTGAATCTAAAAAGATAAAACAACTCATTTTTAATTAAAAGAGTATCTCATTTTGTTAGTAAAAAAATAGCCCATTAATTAGGCCCATAACTGAAAAAACCGAATTAGAAAAACTGAACCAAACCGAATCGAATTTGAAAAAAACCAAAACGAACCAAATTAGTTTGGTTCGGTGTTTGGTACACTAAATGAAAAACCGAAAACCGAAAAAAACGAACTGAAATTTAAAAAAACTGAACCGAAAAACCAAATGCCCACCCTTAATTACCAAGGCAGTGCCGCTATAGCGGTACCTATACCGCAACAGCAAGACCATGGCTACGGTCAAGTGATTGCTACAGTAAGGCCCAATCCAGTGAGTAGGCCACCCAACATCCTACACAGATTTAATTATGAATGAGTACTTGTTACTGGACTTGTGTTATGGGATAATTGCATATTGTTGTTTTGCGTTATATATGTTACTATATAAGGTCATCTTATGATCCCTACCAATACTTTGTTTTGTACTGATACTACTCCTGCACTTCTTTTTTGAGTATATACCTCGACCCAAGAAGTTTATCGCGGCCCCATCTTTAGAGAGAGTTGCTAATTTATGTGAAGGTGAGCAGATCAAGATTGGTTGCATCGACTCCATCACAACAAATGTCTCTTTTTTGTCCAGACATTGACTTTTCTTTAATTTTCTTGAATTACTCCTTTTAGACAGTGTTAGGTAGATTTCCTCAGGTACAATGACTTTTAGGTTCTAAGGATGTATTAGAAAGTTTTATGACTATATTTCTCTAACTTGAGCAATGTTTCTGCTATTTACCTTATGATGTGGTTTACTCGTATTTATTATCAGATTTGGGTTATTAGTGGGGATTTGTTGGTTCTCCCATCGGGGGGTGTAGTGTGGATGTCAATCAATACCACTTGGGTTGTGATAGAGGTTGTATCAAAGCTTAGTTTCGTTGATCTCATTATTTAAGGACGAATCTAGTAGAGTCTCGCAGATCGGTGCGAGGACATTTGTTACTTATCTTCAAAAGGCTATAGGACTTTAGGAAAACTCTCTTTTTTATTACCTTTTCATGCTATTACTTGATTCCAATTGGTATCTGGTGATCCAAATTGGACCCGGACAATTCTTTCCTTCTTTCTCTCACAGATGGTGAAAACACGCGCAGGAGGAGAAGAAGTACCCAAGCCAACAATAGCAGCCGTAGTTCATGGCAGAGGATGAGGCCGAGGCTACAGATGGAGGCCTGTTGCTGCCAGAGGAAGGGCCCGTGCTCCCGGTCCTGCTCAGGAAAGATCAGAGTCTCCAGTGCCTCCAACAAAGTAGGAACGAGTGGTAGTGCAGGTGGAGGTACCGACGCAGGGAGAGGTTGCAACCGCTCCGGCATCCTTTGAGGTCCTGGCTCATGTCCTAAATCTTCTAAGTGGTCTCGTGGGTAATGGGGTAGCACCAGTGACTCCCATAGGGCAGCAGTCAGGGATACAACATGCAACTATTGTGGCTTCCTGCAAAGATGACATTTCAGAGGATGTGATATTCTTGAGGCCAGTAGCTAGATTGGTAATGACTGGAGAGGAGCATGACTTGTTCTGGAGGTTCACGAAGATGAAGACTCCTACCTTCTATGGCACTAAGGCTAAGGATGCCTATGAATTCATTATCGACTACCACGAGAGGCTTAGAAAAATAGGGGCGGTGGAGAAGTATGGGGTGGAATTTTTCACCTTCTAGCTGATGGGTGATGCTAAGCTCTAGTGGAGAGCATTCGTGGAGTGCAGACTGGTAGGGTCACCACCATTGACCTGGACCTAGTTCTACTCCACCTTCCTAGAGATGTATGTGCCTCATACCCTACGAGATTAGAGGAAAGATGAGTTCACCGCCATCGAGCAGGGGACCTCTTCAGTTGCAGCATATGAGGCTCAATTTCACTCACTATCCAGGTATGCTCTACCTTTATTGCCCACGGAGGAGGAATGGATCAGACGATTTGTTAAGGACTTAAATGTGGGTCTTCAAATGTCAGCACTTCAAATGGTCTCAGCTGGTAAGACCTTTCAGGCGGTAGTAGAGTTCGTGAAGAATGTGGAAGGGGTGAAACAGGATGGTTTGGTGAAGAATGCCGAGAAGAAGGATCAAAATATTTGTACTTTTAGTGGTTCCTTTGCTAGGACTCTGATTCCCTAGGGGAACTCGGGGCACGATGTTCATTCATCTATGCAAGCTTCAATCGGGGGTCTGCTAGGGACCACTCTGCTACCATTAGGTACATTCAGGGGTACTAAGATAGTCCGCTCAGATTTTGGGGCTAGCCCTATTTCCTCCATTCCAACTCAGAGACCAATGGTCAAGAAGGTGTTCCATAAGGGCGGGGAGTATGTCCATATCCACAGATGGTGTCCTAAGTTTGGTTAGGGCAGGCATATTGTTCCACACCCAACTTCTTGAGCTCCGACCTCTACTGGGAGAGAAGGGAGTGCATTTAGCTGGATCGGCAATTAGGGAAGGCCAGTCAACTAGCTATTAGAGGTGATACCCAGCCTGGTAGAGGAGGTGTTCAGACAGGTAAAGGTGGTAATCAGTCCGCCAGAGGGGTTGCACAGCCCATAGAGGTGGATCTCAGATAGGTAATCAGGTCCATTTCTATTCCTTTCCTGGTCGACCCGAGGAAGAGGCTTCAGACACCGTTATCACAGGTACTATTCTTATTTGTGACAAAATGGCTATGACTTTGTTTGATCTTAGCTCTATTTTTTCCTATGTGTTTTCCTATTTTGTTGTGGGGTTAGTTCTTGCCTGTGATGTACTTGATGTTCCTATTCATGTATCTACGGTATATCATGTTTGTTCAATAGATTTTATGGGTTGTGATACTCAAGTGGATTTAGTGATCTTAGACATGGTGGATTTTTATGTTATTATGGGAATGAGTTGGTTGTCTTTGTACCATTCCATTCTAGATTGCCATGCTAAGACCGTCACCATAACGATACCAGGGTCATCTATGTTGGAGTGGAAGGGGAATTCTAGCCCTGCATCTAAAAACTTATCTCTGATATTCGTGCCGGGAAGTTGATAGGGTGAGGGTGTTCTGCATATCTAGCCCACGTTCGGGATACCATTTTAAAGGATCCTTCCATTGATTCATTCCCCATGGTCTGTGATTTTCTAGAGGTTGTCCCCGTAGACTTTCCAGGCATGCTTCCGAACCATGATATTGATTTCTACATAGATTTAGAGCCAAGGACCTAACCCATTTCCATACCGCCATACAGGATGACACCAGCTGAGTTGAGGGAACTCAAGTAGCAGTTGCAGGAGCTACTTAGTAAAGGGTTTATCAAACCGAGTGTCTCTCAGTGGGATGCCCCAGTATCATTTGTGAAAAAGAAAAACTATAGCATGTGAATGTGCATTGATTACCGTCAGCTGAATAAAGTAACTATTTGGAACAATACCTTCTTCCCCGAATAGATAACTTATTTGATCAGTTAAAGGGGGCAGCAGTGTTCTCAAAGATTGACTTGAGATCGGGCTATCATAAGCTGATGATTCGTGTTGAGGATATTCCCAAGATAGCTTTCCGGACCAGGTATGGACATTATGAGTTCCTAGTCATGTCCTTCAAACTCAGTAATCCTCCAACAATGTTTATAAGCTTTATGAGCGGTATCTTGAAACCCCATTTGGATTTATTTGTAATCTTTTTCATTGATGATATTTTGGTATTACTCTAAGACTAAGCAGAAGCATGAGAATCATTTGAGAATTGTGTTAGGGCTGCTGAAGAAGAAACTGTTGTACTCCAAGTTTCCCAAATGTGAATTTTGGTTAGAGTCAGTATCATTTCTGGGACATGTAGTCTCCAAGGAGGGGAATAATGTGGATCCACAGAATGTGGAGGCGGTCTAAAACTGGGCTAGGCCTACTACACTAATAGAGATTCGGAGTTTTGTGGGGCTGGCCAGCTATTACTGCCGATTTGTGAAGGGGTTTGCAGCCACTGCCTCGATACTGACAAGGCTAACCCAAAAGGATATGCCTTTCCGGTGGTCTGAGAAATGTGAAGAGAGTTTTTGGAAGCTCAATACCCTGGTAACCACGACACTTACTGTGGCACTACCRCTAGAAGGTAAAGATTTGGTAGTTAATTATGACGCCTGACGGTCTGGGTTGGTTGTTGTGTTAATGCAGGAAGAACAGGTCATTGCTTGTGCTTTGATACAATTGAAGGTGCATGAGAAGAACTACCCCACACATGAATTGGAGTTGGAAGCGGTGGTGTTCGCCCTGAAAATCTAGAGACATTACTTATATGGGGCCCATCGCGAGGTGTTCATAGATCATCGCAGATTGTAGTATGTGTTCTCCCATAAAGATATTAATCTTAGGTAGCGGAGATGGATGGAACTACTTAAGTACTATGATGTTACAATTCTGTATCACCCAGAGAAGGCAAATGTGGTGGCAGATGCCTTGAGCCTAAAAGCAGTGAGCATGGGCAGCCTGGCATGTTTGGAAGCTGTTTGGCGACTGATTCTGGAGAAGTTCAGGTACTGACTAACAAGCTAGTGAGATTTACATTGGCAGAAACATGTGGGATATTATCCAGAGTGGAGGAAAGACATCCCTGTTAGAAGAGGTGAAATCCAGGCAGTTTGAGGATGCAAAGCTGAGTAAGATTTGGGACAAGGTGTTACAACTGGAGGCAAAGGAGGTGACAATAGATGACAAAGGAAATATGAGGATAAGGGGTGTGTATGTGTTCTCTAGATTGGTGAGCGGATCAAAACTATCCTATTAGAATCTCACAACTCGAGGTACTATATCCATCCTAGGTTTACCAAAATGTAGCATGACCTGAAGCGGCATTATTGGTGGGGAAGAATAAAGAGGGACATTGTCGAGCATTTTACCTAGTGCTTAAACTTTTAGTAGGTGAAGTATGAGCATCAGAAGCTTGGGGGGTACTCCAGAGGATGCCCATCCCAAAGCGGAAGTGGGAGGGATAGCCATGGACTTCATGGTTGGCCTACCGAAGATGTTGGGGAAGTTTGACTCTATTTGGATCATCGTTGACAAACTGACTAAGTCTACCCACTTCTTACCTGTTCAAGTGACCTATAATGTTGAGAGACTGGCCAAGTTGTATGTGAAATAGGTGATTAGGTTGCATAGGGTGCCAGTTTCGATCATCTCTGATAGGGGTACACAATTCACCTCCCACTTCTAGAGGACTTTGCAGGACGAACTATGTACCAGGTTGGACTTGAGCATAGCCTTCAATTCCGCAGATAGATGGGAAGTCAAAAAGGACAATCCAAGTGTTATAAGACATGCTTAGGGCCTGTGTGATGGATTTTGGTGGCCATTAGGATAAGTTTTTTTCCTCTGGCAGAATTGCTTAATATAATATTTATCACTCGAGCATTGGCATGGTGCAATTTGAAGCTCTATATGAGAGGCAATATAGGTCTCCAATCGGTTGGTTCTATGCATTTGAGGTTAGACCTTGGAGTATGAACTTACTTAAGGAGTCCTTCGAAAAGGTTTGAGTGATTCAGGAGCGCCTGGTGGCTACTCAAAGCAGGCAGAAACAATATGCAAATAAAAAGGTTAGAGATATGGAGTTCATGCTGGGAGAGCAAGTGTTGCTCAAGGTCTCCCCCATGAAGGGAGTGATGAGGTTTGGAAAGTGGGGCAAACTTAGCCCGAGATACATTGGGTCATTCAAGATTCTTCAGTATATGGGGAGGTGTCTGATAAGATAGCTTTGCCAACAGGACTGTCAGGAATACATCAAACATTTCATGTCTCCATGGTGAAGATATACAATGGAGATGGGTCTTACATAATCAAATGGGATTCGGTGTTGCTTGATGAGAACCTATCATATGAGGAGGATCCTGTGGCTATAGTTGATAGTGAGGTCCGCAAGTTGAGACCAAAGGAGATTGCAACGGTAAAGGTCTAGTGGAAAACCATCCTATAGAGTAAGACACTTGGGATATCAAGGCCGACATCCAGAACAAATATCCCCAGTTGTTTATAGAATATGGTATGTCTTCTTTCTCGCTTTTGAAGGCTGTTCGGGGACGAATGGTCTTTTAATTAGTATATAATGTAATGATCCATCTATCTTTACAGGGAGAATAAGTCAGAAATACCTCTTTTTCCTAGGTCATTGGAAGTAAGGTATTATGTGAGTGTTAGTGAAATGTTGGGGTTGAGGAATGGTTGTGTGCAGGGAATGGGGACTACTGGTTACGCGGACACTGCAATGAAGGGATTACCACTACTGCGAAACTATTACCACGGTCGCCGCTTTAATGGACCAGGATAAAAACCCCTGGATTCGCTATGGCGACATCGTGGGCACTATAATGGGTCCCCTACTGTGGAAATGTGACCGTTGTAGCGGATGATAGGAATCAGTCAATGGGTTTTAAGTGGGATTTTAGGGTTTTTATCCCATAATCCTAAGGCATTAAGTTGGAGAGCTCTAGTGCGAATTTTTAAGTACTTGGGCAATTTATTATTCTAAGATTTTAAACGTTTCAAAGTGCTAAGGAAAGGCAAGGCTTCAGCGGAGTGCTTGTTATTCGAATCCTTCAAGCGAGATAGGTTATGGTTTAGAGTTAGGCTTTAATAATTCCATATATATGTGTGGAATGATAATGTGTGTATTTCTATCTGGACATTAAGTGCGTGATAAGTTCCTTGTTGAATTCTATGGTTGAATGATTCTAATATGATGCTCTTACTCTTGTACTGTGGATTTGCATATTGATAGATTGTTATGCTCTTTGTATTATCTGAAAAATGATCTATGAATTGTTCGAATATCCGAGTTGAGGAAGGAAAGATGAGGCCTCCCAAGGGTCAAATAAATTGACTGAGGGGTAAAATACCAAGATGTGTGATTAAAAATGGATAACATGTTTTGTCCTTAGATGAGTGGCTCATTCCTGAAGGGAGCATTCGGGCGAGAAATTATGGTTAAGTGGCTCATATTCGAGGGGAACATCCAAATGAGCTGATGAGTGGGAGTGGGTACCGTTACAACATATAGATTTCTAGAGTCCCATGCAGGTTATGACTAGAAGGGCAGAAATAAGACCCTCTAGCATGTGTATACATTGATGATCAATTGTGGAGTGTTGTGGTGATGTGACGGAGGTGTATGCCCGGCATATCACCAAATGTTACATTATCTAATTTATGTAAGGAAGTAAAACTACTTTGGAAGTGTGAGAACCTTAATAAGCTGAATTCCTTGCTATGTATTCTATGTATTAGAAATGTTGATGTGTTTATGATGATTTGTCCTTAATTGTAAAGTTTAAGTAAGAACTCATGATGAGTTGTGATGTCTGTTATGAGTAGTCCATTGTTATTCTAGGTAGTTACGGTATATTGATTGTTGTACTAGCAGCTATGGGTAGCTTGGATGGTTGTGATGAGTAGAATGTTGAAAAGAGTTCAAGGGATCTGTAGGTGTGTAGCTAAGTCGAGCTACTGTCAAGGCAGTACCACTGCAGAGATACCTATACCGTAGCAGCGAGACCTGGGAAGCGGTCAAGTGACCACTGCAGCGAGGGCCAATTCGTGAGTAGGCTGCCCAACACCCTACACAGATTTAATTTATGAATGACTACTTGTTACTGAACTTGTGTTTTCGGGTAATTGCATATTATTTTTTGTGTTATATGTATTATTATTTAAGGTTGGCTGATGATGCCTACCAGTACTTTATTTTGTACTGATGCTACTCCTGCACTTCTTTTCTGAATGCATACCTTGACCTAGGAAGTTCATCGCGACCTCATCTTTAGAGAGAGTGGCTAACTTACGTGAAGGTGAGCGGATCAGGATGGGTTGCTTCGATTCCACCGCAGCAGATGTCTTTTTTTCTCCATACATTGACTTTTCTTTAATTTTCTTGACGTACTCCTTTTAGAGAGTGTTAGATAGATGTCCTCGTATACAATAACTTTCAGGTTCTGGAGATGTATTAGATAGTTTTACAACTATATTTCTTTAACTTGAGCAATGTTTCTGCTATTTACCTTATTATGTGGCTTACTCATATTTATTGTTAGATTTGGGTTATTAGTGGGGGTTCGTTGGTTCGCCCACTGGGGGGTATCATGTGGGTGCCAATCACGGTCACTTGGGTCATGAAACACTATTTTTTTTCTAATTTCAACCTCTTTGGTCTAGGAAGTTGAAGATACAAGCACAATTCAATGTTTTCAACCATTAGAACTCATCAAAACGAAGCGAATAATAATCCACTCAATTCACCATCAAGAATCGCTATTTTATTTTGGCTATTTCCTTTAACCCATCATGGTTCCCAAAATCCTAACTCAAGAGATTTAGCCACTCATGTTTGAGAAAATAATAGCATAAGATGTAGAAGAAATCATAATGAAATACTTACAATAGTATGAAATTGTTTAACAAATCTCCAAAGAAAAATAGAATCAAAAGAACTTGATGAACTCTCCAACAAATATTCGACTAAGAAATTGCACAAATTAGTAAAGTAAGAACTGCGCAAGAATTGAATGACACAATATTTTCATTGTTGGACTAGACTTGGACACCTAAAACATCCTAATAAGGGGTATATATAGTAGTAGATTAAGTCTTCATTATTCCTTCTTGGACTGGGATTGGCTTTGCAACTTCTGTTCCTACTTGAATTGGGATTGCATTCTTGGCCGCCTACACACTGCCTGTGTGTTGTGTAGGCCATTGCGCAAATATACTGGCATGACGCGCTACTCCACGTGTCATCCTTGCCTGTGCATCGTGCAAACCATAGCACTGCTATACCTGTGAGATGCAATCTTCTATTGTACTTATTTCTTCAACCCCATTTTGCAATACTTGCTCTTTTTAACCACAATTAAGTCTAGATCCATCACTTTAGTCCCTGAAAATATCTAATTATTTCTGTTAGCTCTTTTTCACAAATATCATAGAAAACCAAAGAAAACACATACAATTTGTTCTCAAAACACAGCTAAGCATGGGAAAAATATGACAAATAAGTGAGTAAATACGCCCTTCAACATGGCGTGCAACACACCCATAAAATAGGACCTTATCAAACACTTCTTCATAGACTCCCTAGGACACATGAACCTATTGCACCGATACCAAGTTGTCACGCTTCGAACCTTGGCCTGGACAGATCAGCAGTCGGTGCCTTAACTTTCTCGAGCGGACCCCTCCACATGAACCTGCTAATTCAACATTCTCATAAGCTAATAATAATGTCAACAAGTGGATGATAAACATGATTCTGATGTGTCGGGGTTTTATGATATATTTTTACTTCTTTTCATAGAGTTTTGTATGCCTTTAAATACTAATTTAAGTAAATACTAATGTTATCTTAAAAAGTTTCAAGAATCCCAATGAATTTGAGAAAAGAGTTATCAATCATAGGACATCTGCCAAAAAGAGGGAACAGATGAGCCGTAAATGCTAGGTGCAGTTTATGTATCCAACAGTGGATAAACTTTAAAGAAGTTACATGTTTGAGAGTAATGTATGATTCCAGTCACGGTCCGTAGATGCAATTCATAGACCATAAATGGTATCACAAAACGAGTTTTAGAGAGTGTAACCTGGAACTCCAACTTATGGGAGTAGATATGATTTGTAAATACAACATATAGAAAATAAATGAAGTTGTGATTCAATGTCCAGAAAGTTGATATTTTGGAGATTCAATCCATGAGGGGCAGATGCAAACCATATATCCAAAGTATGGTCCACCAATTAATGTACAACAACTGACAAAGCATAGAGATTACCCAAATTGTGGTGCAATGTACGGACCATAGATCCCATAAGAGGTCCGTAACTATGAACTAGGATGGACAAAATTAAATCGAGCTTGGGATTTTGATCTTAGTATAAATAGCATTTTTGGTCTTTTTCTTAGAGAGTCTAAACATTCAGGTGGAGAATAGAGTTTCTAGAAAATACTCATTGTAATTAAAGCTATTTTTCAAGATCTATATTTACACTTTGGAATTCTCTCTCATCTTTTCTATTGTAAGTCGATTATGATTAATTATATTCTTTCTTCTTCTTCTTCAATCAAGAGCGATCACACCCAAATTACACCTTGCAATGATGTATAAAGTGGTCACCAACAAATATAGTGACCCAACTAGGTTGGGGTCGTCCCACGAGGAATAGGTCGAAAATGATGTGTTAAGAGTGAATAAACCAACCGATAGTCAATATTTCAGAGAGGGATTGCAATAAAAGAAAATGTACTTTTAAGCTAAGAGTTTGTTGTTATCAAATTTATGAGAAGAAACAAGGACTACACTCCCCATGATTTCATAACGTAGTAGGATTATTTTATTAGTGATCTATCCTGATGAATTTTGTGTAAGACTGAGGATTAAGTTCATCTAACATCTCTCAACCTATGATCATGCCTAAATTACACCTCACAATGAAGTATAAAGGGGTCGGAGTCAAATATAGTAACCCAACTAGGTTAGGCTCGATCCCATAGGGAATAGGAAAGAAATAATATATTAATGATGAGTGAATCAACCGGTAGACAATATTTCAGAAGGGGGTTTCCAATAAAAGAAAAAGTAATTCTAAACAGTGATTAAGTTGTTATCAAATTAATGAGACAAAACTAGAATTGTGTTCCCCATGATTGATAACATAGTAGGTTTTTTTTATTAGTGATTTATCCTGGTGAATTTTATTTAAGATTGAAGATTAAGTGCATATAACGTCTCTCAACCTACATAGATGAATTTCACCTAAATCCTCTAGAACTTTAGGTGTGTATATTTTGCCTTTGCCAGAAGTCTTGGATTAACTATCCTCGGTTAGAGCTCAAGTTAATTAAATGAGGGTTGGTAACCTCAATTTCCATTGTTATTCTCTTTTCCTTACTTTAACTTCTTTGGTCGAGCAAGTTGATGATATAGGCACGTTTCAATGCTTGCAACCGCTAAAACTCATTAAAACGAAGAGAATAACAATTAACTTTATTCACCATTCAAGAATCACAATTTTATTTTGCCTACTTCCATTAATCCATCATGGTTTCCATAATCCTAGCTCAAGAGATTTAGCCTCTCGTCTTTGAAGAAACAATAACATAAAATTTATAAGAAGTTATATTGAAATACTTACAATAATATGAAATTGTTTGACAAATCTCGAAAGCTAATTAGAATCACAAGAACTTTATATTTTCTTCAACACTAGTATGGAGTAATATTTTCCATACTTACAACAATTATGATAAAAGAATAAGTGGTGAATTCAACTTCTACAATTACTTGGACTAATTTTCTACTCAAATTCGGACCCTAAAACATCCTAAGAAGGGGCATATATTGTAGTGGAATTAATCTTTATCCGTTCCTACTTGGAATGGGATTGGACTTTGCAGGTTTTGAGTCGGCAAGCAGGGGTCCGCACCGCGCCATTAGTTGCACCAATATGGCACCGTGTTGTGCTTCTTGGTGCACAAATCTGTCTGCACATCACGTAGGTCCTTGCACAGATGTGCCTGCGTGATGTCATCTTCTATTATGTTGTGCCACTTGCTCCTTTTGAGTTTGTCTTGGCAACTCTTGCTCTTTTAAGAATCAAATAAGTCCAATTTCATCACTTTAATCCCTGTAAATATTTGTTCATGTGTGTTAGC
The DNA here is from genome assembly GCA_018107945.1 of Datura stramonium. Taxonomy (NCBI): domain Eukaryota; kingdom Viridiplantae; phylum Streptophyta; class Magnoliopsida; order Solanales; family Solanaceae; genus Datura; species Datura stramonium. The sequence continues at coordinate 249,007 of JACEIK010001064.1, forward strand.
TCTTTTTCACAAATATCATATAAAATCAAAGAAAACACACATAATTTATTCTCAAAACATAGTTAAGTATGTGCAAAATATGGAAAATAAGTGCATAAATACATCCTATATCACCATCCCACACTTAAACTATTGTTCTTCCTCGAACAATCTTCTACTTCCCCACTCAAGTTCAACCACAAAATTCACCTTACAAACAGGTCTACTTACACTCAGGGTTATTAGATAAGTTTATCAAGCTCCAACAATCCACTCAATATGTATATAAGATCAATATTCAAAGGTCACAAACTAAAATCGCTTAGCTTCTAGAACTAACTTAACAAGATATATTTGGGCCAACATGAATCAATTGTAATTTAGCAATCAAGATACACCAAATCTCACCATTATGTGCCCCTCACTCTTTGGAGAGATGCCCTTTAACTCACATGATATATAAAAATTTGGACTTAGACATAGATAGAACAAAATCACTCATTCTTCCAAAGAACTCAATTAGGCTTGACCATAGTGTAAATACTTCACTAATATAGAACATCGAATCTAAGATCAATTAGGACTTAAGATGGTTGTAATGTAGGCTAAGGGACGGGTAGGAACTATTTGGCCAAGATAGTGACTATTCTTCCTAAGCACTTTAATACTTCACAACTCTTTGACTTTTTGGCACATTCTTCAATCTTCTTATTTTTCTAATACCTCCCTCTTATTATTCAATGTGCACTTAGGTGCTAGTAGGGAATTTTCAATATTAAGCTCATTCACAATTTTTTTTTCATTTTCATTCTTTCATTTTTCAAATTGTTTTTCTTTTTATTTCCCCACTACATCACCCTCCTTGTTTTGCATTTTTCACCCTTTTCTTTTCTTCATTTTCACACTTTAGTTTTTCCCTTCTTCTCTTCACTTGTGCACCTTTTATGAAAAATTTTCAATTAAAGTTCTCTAGAAGTCATTTAGATCAAATAAAGGTCAATATAAATGAAGGGATTAAACATATAATATGGCTATTAAAAAATAGGTTAATGCTAAAACTGTCTAATAGGATAATTACATTAAGGTAGGCAAAATTGGGATACAAATAGGCTACCAAAGAAATGCCTATATCACTTCCTAAATTCAACATTCTCATTTCGCTTAGCACACACACCGGGCAAGTTCTAGACATCAAATTGCAAGCATGAAATATACAAAAAATCTCACTCACATAATGACACAAATAGTTCAATAATGGTAATCAAGATTACATAAACACATATATCCATATTGAATGTCTCACATTATTAAGCCCAAAAATTTTAAAGCATAGGAGTCAAGTTTCAAAAGTCTAAGTATTTCTTTCTTTTCATGCATTTTTAGTGAATTATACAAAGTCTTAATTATATCCTGAGTGAAGCACCTAGCATTCATAAGGTTTTAAGTTTTTTCTCTCCTACCAATGATTAATTTTCCTTTTAAGATGGTTGTCATCAATCCATAATCGAGAAGAGTCATGACTATTACTAAAAAAAATAAAACATAAAAAATCTAGACCTTCTAGTTGGTTCTAAGGGACTATCCATCGGAAAAGTACCAAAAATAAAAATTAGGGGAGTCCAAATAAAAGAGAACCAAAATACTACAATCTAGTAGGAATCAACATCACAAAAATTTTTAGGACCACCATAAATAGATTTAACAATTAAAGAATACATGGAAATTCGATTTCTCCCACCCCACACTTAATCAATAATATTGTCTAAGTACAAGGGTGAAAGAAGAACTCCCTGGTCCTACTCCTCTTCGTCCCTGGGATAAAAATTTTACCAGAAAACCTATGCCGCATTGCAAACCTCGGTGTGGAGGTTTTGCTCCCCGGCGCGAAGTACCCTGCTAAATTTGATATTTTCTTCCTGCACACTTGAGCACACAAATCAAATCTAATAATTCACAAAATTAATAAAAACCAAAGTTACCTTGGGTTGCCCCCTAGCAACACCTGGTTTAACGTCGCGGCACGACATGAGTTTCTTGATTACCCAGACATCATCAAGATAGTCCTTGGGTTGCCTCCCAAGAAGTTCCTAATTTAAAGTCGCGACACCACTCTCACCATTACACCTAAAAGAATCAAGGACAACAAAAAGAGGTAAAGTAGGAAATAAAGAATATAAGAAGAATTTAAATACCAATTAACTATTTCTACATTGTATTCCCCGCCAACGGCGCCAAAATTTTGATCACACTCAAATTACACCTCACAATGAAGTATAAAGCGGTCGCTATCAAATTTAGTAACCCAACTAGGTTGGGTCGATCCAAACAGGAAATAGGAAAAAAATAATATGTTAATGATGAGTAAATCAACCGAAGGTCAATATATCGGAAGGAGGATTGCAAATAAAAAAAAGAAATTCTAAAAAGTGATTAAGTTGTTATCAAATTAATGAGACAAAACTAGAATTATGTTTCCTATGATTTCAAAAAGTAGTAGTCTTATTTTATTAGTGATCTATCTTGGTGAATTTTGTGTAAGACAGATGATTAAGTTCATCTAACGTCTCTCGACCTACATAGATGAATTTCACCTAAATCCTCTCGGACTTAGGTGTGTATATTTTTCCCTTACCATAAGTCTTGGATTAAATATCCTCGATTAGAGCTCAATTTAATTAGATGAGGATTGGTAGCCTCAAATTTCCATTATTATTCTCTTGTCCTAACTTAACTTCTTTGGTCGAGCAAGTTGATTATGCAGGCATGTTTCAACTTTTGCAACCTCTAAAACTCATTAAAACAAAAAGAATAAGAATCCACTCAATTCACCATTCAAAAATTACTATTTTATTTTTTCTACTTCTGCCAATCCATCATGGTTTTCACAACCCTATATCAAGAGATTTAGTCACTCATATTTAAAGAAATAATAATATAAGATTTATAAGAATACATAATGAAATACGTACAATAATATGAAATTATTTGACAAATCTCAAAAGCTAATTAGAATCACAAGAACTTGATGTTTTCTTCAACACTAGTATGGAATAATGTTTTTCGCACTTACAACAGTTATGATCAAAGAATAAGTGGTGAATTAAACTTCCATAATTACTTGGATTAATTTTCTACCCAGATTCGACACCTAAAACGTCCTAAGAAGGGGTATATATAGTAGTACAACTAATTTGCATTTGTTCCTACTTGGGCTGGGATTGGACTTTGCAGGTTTTGAGTTAGAAAGAAGGGGTTCGCGTCGCGCCATTGGTTGTGCTAGTATGGAACCATGTCGTGCCTCTTGGTGCACCGATCTGTCTATTGCACAGTGCAGGTCCTTGCAAAGATGTGCCTGCGCGATGCTATGTTGTGACACTTGCTCCTTTTGAGTTTGTCTTGGCAACTCTTGCTCTTTTAAGCATCAAATAAGTCCAATTCCATAACTTTAATCCTTGCAAACATCTAATCATGTTTGTAAGATCTTTTTCGTAAATATCATATAAAACCAAAGAAAACACACCTAATTTATTCTCAAAACATAATTTATGTATGCGCAGAATATGGCAAATAAGTGCGAAAAATGCCCTACATCAATCTACATAGATGAATTTCACTCTAAATCCTCTCGGACTTTAAGTGTGCATATTTTTCCCTCATCATATGTCTTGTATTAACTATCCTCGATTTGAGCTCAAGTTAATTAGATGAGGGTTTGTAGCCTCAAATTTTCGTTGTTATTCTCTTTTTATAACTTCAACCTCTTTGGTCAAGAAGGTTGATGATACAGGCACATTTCAACATTTGCAACCGCTAAAACTAATTAAAGCAAAGAGAATAACAATCCACTCAATTCACCATTCAAGAATCACTATTTTATTTGCCTATTTCATTAATCCATCATGGTTTCCACAACCCTAGATAAAGAAATTATCCACTCATATTTTAAGAAAAAATTACATAATATTTATAAGAAGTCATGATGAATATTTATAATAATATGAAACTACTTGATAAATCCTGAAAGCTAAATAGAATCATAAGAATTTGATGTTTTTCTCTCGACAATAGTTTAAATAATTCATTTCATAACTTGAAATAATGTATAAACTAATAAAAATATTAGTGTTTGAACTTGAACACCAAAAAACGTTCTCAAGTGGGGGTATTTATGTCACGCACCGAGCTTACACCCCCGACAGGACACGGTACTTGGAGTCACAAGTAACCCCAAGTCAACCCCTGGTATATCATACACTGGCATTATGAGTAAACATATAAATATATATACAACGGAAGTTTAAAGAAAAAATATAGACACTTGAGAGAATACAGCTGGTTCATAATATTTGAAGATACTTGAACAAAACTACAAGTTTGTAAACCAAATTTGCGTCTGAAAGCCACTACAACTGATGAGTTGCTGGGACAAGCCCCCAACTAACTCCAAATCTAAAAAGAAGGAAAGAAAAATGTAACTAAATTAAATAATCTCTATCCTCGAATAATTAGGACTCACCAACTAGAACATTTGAAGTCTTCGGAGAGCGATTAGCTAGCGAGGCTGAGGCTAAGATCCAGCAGCTGTATCATAAAATGATACAGCATAAAACTATGTGTCAGTACTTTGAATGTACTGAGTGAGTGAGAGAAACCATACACAATAAATGAACTAACTGCACTAGAAAGACATGCAATGACCAACTGAAGATACTGAACTAAATAACTGAGATAACTGAAACGGTTTAAAAGGCCTAGTCTGATGGTCAAAAACATGTTCTAGATCTGAAATACTAATCTGAACTGATCTGAAATTGGACTGAGCTAACTAGTGGGAGAGTCTATAACCGATATATAACCACGTGAGCTAGACGTGGAGTCCGATGTATACACCCCATCAGTAGGACTTGATATACCTTGCCAGGGTATAAAGTCATAAACTGGGTGATCACGAGAGTCTGGGGACATGAGGCCAATGAAAATGTAATCTATGGTGGCAACGTAGTTCTGGGAACCTGGGTGCGCTGGAACCCTGATTTGCTCAGTGTCAAGTCCTACTCTCACTGGATAGTCCTAGACAGAATACTAAGCTGATAGCTTGAAATTGAGGCCCAAGACTAGTCAGGAATATATATCTGAAAGAACCCTAAGAGTCTTATCGAATTGGATTTTGGAACTTGGTTCTAAGACTGGACACAGCTACTTATCTAGAAGCGTCATAATCGTCTAAAGGACGAACTATAATCTGAAGCTTGGGTCCTGAGGCTACTCAGAGCTTCTTATATAAAAGTGTCATGACCGCATAGTGGACCACAAAAATTGAGTTCTAAATCTGATTTTGATAATTGGGAGGTACTACTGACACCACGGGAAATTCTGTAGTCACATTGATGAACTAACATTTCTGATAGACACTTGAGAATTCTAACATTCTTACTAAAACTGAGCTGACAATAATCTTATTGAGTTTCCAAAGTTACTAACAACATGGGAGTTCCCAGCACTGTTGTTCGGTGTCTGGATGACTACACGCAAGTGCACGTGGTCGAACAAGTAGTAAAATGGCTCAAGTAAGCCAAGTATCGATCCCGCAGGGACTGGACTAAGGTATCAAT
>JACEIK010001064.1:267720-281234 GCA_018107945.1 Datura stramonium
GTGACCACCTAAATTTCCAAATTATTTAACTAAGTCTAGATTCCCCACCACGAGTCACTTAACGACCCGTGGTCACCTCCCACGGGTCACAGAATGACTCATTTTGTGACCTGGTGTAGATTTTCCAATTTTCTCTGATTTAAGTCTCGGGTCTAGTCTTTGAGTTTCTAGGGCATTACAATATCTCCCTCTTGGGAACATTCATCCTTGAATGTTGGAAAACACACAGGAAAGAAGAGAATGGCAATCTTTATACATAAATACTGATCATGAAGGCTGAAACTAGCGGGAATGACTACCTCTGAATTGGATCACAAGTCTGAACTGAATTCACTAATCATGCACATATTCATTAACTGAAAGAAACCGAAACACATGAACCAAAAGTAGTTTTGGGGAGGAAATTGATACCTTAAATTGAAATTGAGCCAGAAGGGAACAAATAGGGTATCTAACCATCATATCCGCTTCAGCCTCCTACATAGCTCTCTCAACCTGCTGATTCCTCTACAAGACTTTGACTGAAGCTACCTCCTTGTTCCTCAGCTTATGAACCTGAAGGTCAAGGATCTGAACTGGGACCTCCTCGTATGAGAGACTATCTTTCACTCCCACACTGTCTAATGGCACAATTGAAGTTGGAACACCGATGCACTTCTTCAGTAGTGACACATGGAATACTGGGTGCATAGACGCCGACTCTGAAGGTAACTCCAGCTCATAAGCTACCTTACCAATTCGCCTTAGAGTTCTGTAGGGTCCCACATATCTTGGGCTGACCTTTCCCTTCTTCCTAAATCTCATCACCCCTTTCATGGGTGAAATTTTCAGATAGACCCAGTCATCCACAGCAAACTCCAATTCTCTTCTCCTCACATCAACATAAGATTTCTAACGGCTCTAAGCTTTTTTCGATCTTTCTCTGATGATTTGTACTTTCTGCATAGTTTCATGAACCGAGTCTGGCCCGATTATAGCAGCTTCACCAACCTCAAACCATCCAAAAGGAGATCTGCACCTCCTACCATACAATGCCTCAAGTGGGGCCATATGGATACTGGAGTGGTAGTTGTTGCTGTACACAAACTCGATACGAGGAAAGTGGTCATCCCAACTGCCCTTGAAATCAATCACGCATGCTCTCAACATATCTTCTAGGGTCTGAATAGTCCGCTCAGCTTGTCCATTTGTCTGCGGGTGAAAAGTTGTGCTGAGATCGACCTGGGTACCAAGTCCCTTCTAAAAGGACTCCTTTGTCTGAGATGACTGATAATGGCACCCCATGAAGCCTGACCAACTCCCGGATATAATTCCTAGCATAGTCCACAACTGAATCTGTAGTTTTGATTGGGAAGAAATGTGCTGACTTAGTCATCCAGTCTTCTACTACCCAGATAGAATCATGTTGCCGACGAGTTCGAGGTAGACCCGTAATAAATTCCATATTTACTTCTTCCCACTTCCACGTGGGTATGATGATATCTTGAGTCATACCTCACGGTCTCTGGTGCTCTACCTTGACTTGCTGGCAGTTCGGGCACTTAGTTATGAATTCGGCGATGTCTCTCTTCATGTTGTTCCACCAGTAAATTTCCTACAAATCGCGGTACATTTTTGTAGCACTAGGGTGGATGGAGTATCTCGAGCTGTGTGCTTCAGCCAGTATCTACTGTCTTAACTCATCGATGTCCGGTACACACAACCTGCCCTAGTAACGGAGCACACCATCTCCCCCTTGGGAAAAAGCCTCAACCTCTTTTCTGAGAACCGCTTCCTTAAGTTTAAGCAAGATGGGATCTTCATCCTGTTTTGACTTAACTTCAACAACCAAAGAGGAATTTGACCCGCTTTTCATTACCTCTCCACCCTCAGCTGAGTCAACCAACTACACCCCTAACCGAGCTAGTCGATGAATGTCTTTTGCCAATTCCTTTTTTCCTTCCTCAACATGAGTCACGCTCCCCATAGATACTATGCTCAGGGCATCATCCACCACATTGGCTTTGCCCGGGTGATATAGCACGCTCATGTCATAGTCCTCAGGAGCTCTAACCACCTTCTCTAATGAAGATTTAGGTCCTTCTGACTGAATACACACTAAAGGCTTTTGTGATCGGTGAAAACATCCACGTGAGCCCCGTAAAGATAGTGCCTCCATATCTTCAACGCAAACACCACAGCTGCCAACTCCAAGTCATGAGTTGGATAATTTTTCTCGTGAAATTTGAGTTGTCTGGAGGCGTAGGCTATCACCTTGCCCCGTTGCATCAGAATGCAATCGAGTCCAAATCTGGAAGTATCTCAATATACTAAAAACCAATTTGATCCTTCTAGTAGGGTCAACACTAGAGCGGTAGTGAGTCGAGTTTTTAGTTCCTTGGAACTCTTCTCACACGCATCTGACCACTGAAATATCACATTCTTCTAAGTCATCCTAGTTAGAGGAGATGCTATAGAAGAAAAACCTTCCACATAACGTCAGAAATACCCGGTTAGACCCAAGAAACTTCATATTTCGGTTGGGGAGGTAGGTATGGGCAGTCTTTCACTGCTGCTATCTTCTGAGGATCAACCTAAATACCCTCACCCGAGACCACATGAACCAGGAAAGTCAGATACTTCAGCCAGAATTCACATTTGCTGAACTTGGCGAACAATTGGCGATCCCTAAGTGTCTGAAGCACTATCCTCAGGTGATTAGCATGCTCTTCCTCGTTTCTGGGGTATACTAGAACGTCTTCGGTAAATACAATGACGAACATATCCAGATACTGCTTGAAGTCTCTGTTCATCAAGTCTATAAAGGCTACAAGGGCATTTGTTAGTCTGAAGGACATAACCACAAACTCATAGTGGCAATACTGAGTCCTAAAAGTTGTTTTTGATATGTCACACTCTCTAACTCTTAGCTAATGATACCCCGACCTGAGATATATTTTGGAGAAACAGCTGGCTCCCTGAAGTTGGTCGAATAGGTCATCAATTCTGGGTAGGAGATACTTGTTCTTGATTGTGACCTTATTCAGCTGACTGTAATCGATGCACATTCTGAGGGTACCGTCTTTCTTTTGCATGAATAGTATGGGAGAACCCCAAAGATAGATGTTGGGTCTAATAAAACCCTTATCCAGGAGGTCTTTTAGCTGCTCCTTCAACTCCTTAAGCTCAACTGCAGCCATTTTATAAGTAGGGACGGAGATGGGTTGAGTATCTGGGAGAAAATCTATACCGAAGTCGATTTTCGTTCAGGAGGAACTCCGGGAAGATCTTCGGGGAACATATCAGGAAATTCGCTGACAATAGGGACTGACTGGATAGTTGGGGTCTCGGAGTTGGAATATTTGACCCAAACTAGATGATAGTTACATCCCTTAGAAATAAGCTTCTGGGCCTTAAGGTAGGAAAAAAACTGACCCTTAGGCGTGGTACTACTACCCGTCCACTCTAACACTGACTCATTTGGAAATTGAATTTTGACAATTCTAGTTCTACAATAGACTAAGGCATAATCGGAGTGTAACAAATTTGTACCAAGGATGACTTCAAAATCGACCATGTCTAATTCTACAAGATCAAATTGAATGACCTTATTGAAGACTGAGATTGGGCAGTTTCTATACACCCAACTGGCTCTAACTGACTCACCAACTAGGGTGGAGACTGAAAATGGCTTTGAGAGGACCTCTGGACTATTATCGAACTTGGCTGCTATGTAGGGAGTCACGAAGGATAGTTTGGCTCCTGCATATAGTAGGGCATATACATCTAGGTGGAAAAGACGTAGCATACCCATAACCACATCAGGTGAGCTCTCCTAATCCTAACGAGAAGACAATGAATAAAAATGGTTTTGGCATTGATCGCCCTCCATACCTGATATGTTTTCTTGCTGAGATGGTCGGACCGCTGGAGCTACCGAGGTAGTGGATTGTGACCCTCCCTGTCCTATTGACGAGCATTTCTTAAGCCGATGGCCAAGCTATCCACAACCAAAACAGCCCTCTCGACCCTAAAGACAGTCTCCCGGGTGGTTCTTTCCACACTTGGTGCAAGTTGGATACCTGTTACCGGCACTATAACTCTGGGACTGAGAGCCAGATGGTCCACCCCTATGATCTTGGTGGGACCGAAAGGTAGGGGTGCTGGTTGAGCTGGGTGTTGGGGCCCTCCGCTACTGCTGTGGGCGGCTGCTACCGCCAGACATCTAGTGGCCATAATCTAATTGTCTAGTCCTTTCCTGCTTGTTCTTTCGCTCCATGTCCCTCAATTTTTTTGCCTCAATCTGCTGGGCATAGACAATAAGGCTGGAGAGGTCAATATCCTTAATCACCATGGCTGTCCTACACTCTTTAAGGACCAGGTTCGACACCCCATTCACAAACTTCAGCATGCGAGCCCTTGGCTTGTCCACTATCTTTGAAGCTTATTTGGACAACCTGGTGAACTCTAGAGCATATTCTTCTACTATTCGGTTTCCCTATCTCAGATTCATGAACTCTGCTACCTTTGCCTCCCTGAGCTCCCAAGGGAAAAATCTATCCAGGAAGGCTATAGTGAACTCCTTCCATTCCACCGGTCCTACTTCCCCTGGCCTCCCCTCCTTCTACTGTTCGTACCAAACCTAGGCCACCCCTTTCAGCTGGTAGGCAGCCAAGTCGGCACGCTCTGAGGGATTGAAACCCATAATTCGGGTGATCTTCTTAATCTCATCCACAAATCCTTGTGGGTCCTTTCACACCTTAAATCCATGAAAATCTAGAGGGTTCATCCGAGTGAAGTCCCGCACTCGGGCAACTGCTGTGATGCATTGCTGTTGATTGGAACCACCTGCTGGTTCACCTGGTTGGTAAAAGTTTGAGAGAGCAGCTGAATGGTCACCTTGAACTCTGCGGTAGACACTGAGTCATCCTGAGGGGCTGTCGGGGCTAGTGGGGTAGGTCGGTGTGCATTACTAGCCTTTCTTCTGTTAGCACGTCGTGGAGGCATGATTCACTGAAATGAAACAGAGCACGAGTTAGGATAATGATTTTGGAACTGAATTTCAACGAACGATAAGGAGAATGAAATAAAGGGAGTTTTCCTAATAACATCTCGTAGCCTTCCTATCATTAGTGTGGCGCTTTTCACACCCATGAAAAAGGACTCTACTCGATATGGCTTTCAGAAATCCGAGGATACTCTAAACCTAGTGCTCTGATACCAAGTTTGTCATGCCCCGAGCTTACACCCTGGATGGGACACGGTACTTGGAGTCACAAGTAGCCCCAAGTCAACCGCTAGTCTATCATACACTGCATTATGAGTAAACATATAAAGATATATACAGTGGAAGTTTAAAGAAAAATTATAAACATTTGAGATAAGATAGCTAATTCATAATATTTGAAGATACTTGAACAAAACTACAAGTCTGAAAACCAAATCTGCGTCTGAAAGCCACTACAACTGATGATTTTTTGGGAAAAGCCCCGAGCTAACTCTAAATCTAAATAGAACGAAAGAAAAATGTAACTAAATTAAATAATCTCCGTCCTCGAAGAATGAGGACTCACCAACTAGAACAACTAAAATATTCAAAGAGCGATCGGCTAGCGAGGCTGAGGCTGAGGCTGAGATCCTACAGTTGTATCATAATATGATGCGGCATAAAAGTATGCGTCATTACTTTGAATGTACTAAGTGAGTGAGAGAAACTATACACAAGAAATGAAATAACTGCACTAGAAAGATATGCAATGACCAACTGAAGCTACTAAACTAAATAATTGAAATAACTGAAACGGTCTAAAAGACCCTATTTGATGGTCAAAAAGATGTTCTAGATCTTAAATACTAATCTGAAATGATCTGAAACTGGACTGAGCTGACTAGTGGGAGAGTCTATAACTGACATATGACCATGTGATCTAGACATGGACTCCAATGTATACACCCTATCGGTAGGACCCGATATACCTTGCTAGGGTATAAATTCATGAACTGGGTGATCAAAAGAGTCTGGGGCCATCAGGACAATGAAACTGTAACTTACGGTGGCAACGTAGTTTTGGGAACCCTGGTGCACTAGAACCCCGATCTGTTTGGCGCTAAGTCCTACTCCTACTGGATAGTCCTAGATAGACTACTAAGTTGATAGCTTGAAATTGGGGCCCAAGAATAGTCAGGGATACATATCTAAAAGAAACCTAAGAGTATTATCGAACCGGATACTAGAACTAGGTTCTAAGACTGGTCAGAGCTGCTTATTTTGAAGAGTCATAACCGTCTAAAGAGCAAACTATAATCTGAAGATGGGGTCCTAAGGCTAGTTAGAGCTGCTCATCTAAAAGTGTCATGACCTCCTAATGGACCACTAAAACTGAGTGCTAAATCTTATTTTGATAACTGGGAGGTACTGCTGACACCTCGGGTAATTCTTAGTCACACTGATCAGTTGACATTTCTGACTGACACTTGAGAATTCTAACATTCTTAATAAAACTGAGCTGACAATAATCTGATTGAGTTTCCAATGCTACTAACAACATAGGAGTTCCCAACACTGATAAAATAAAGCAACATTTTGATATTCAAAAACTATTACAAGATTCAAGATTTTCTATGCTCAAGAACTCGGGCTAAATTTCACTTCACAAGAACAAACATCATTTAAATCACAACTAGCGGAAAAAGTCTATAATTAACATAAAATAGTGTCCCACATGAATTAGACGAAGTATGACTGACAATTTCTTAATATTTGATAATCTGCAGGTGTAGAACTAACAAAGAAATTAGGAAGAAATTTGGGGACACAAGGGAAGAACTATTCCCTTGTTGAATTCCCACATACCTAGTGAAGAAGTCCAAAGAAGTTCTTTGAGAAAACAAGGAGAAAAGGATTGCCCTAGATCTTGCTATGAAATGCTATGAGAGAACATGTAATACCCGAAAGTGCTTAAAAGTATACCCAAGAAGCAAAAATGAAAACTGTTGAAAGTTGGGAAAAAGTTGCAGGACGACCGGTACCACGATCCGTGGTAAGTAACCACGAGCCGTCATTTGTGGTCGTGGTAAGGAGTCAGTCCACATGGCCGTGGTAACAACGAGTATTACAACGACCCATTATCAGGAACAACAGTCCATTGTTAGGAGGTGTGGTAGGGTTGTGGACTTTCCCAGTGGAAACGATGGGTGGAAACCACATCCCGTTGTATCTTACAACGAGTCGTGGTGAGGATCGTGGTAGAGGTGTGCAGAGTTTCAGAAGAAGGAAACAACGACCGAAGGAACGACCCATTGCAGCTTAGGACGAACCGACCTGTGTGTCCGTGGTATGATTCCAAGAATGGGGCTTCAGCAATGCATTCAACAAGTAGACAGGACGGGTCGTGGGTGGTTCCCACGACCCGTTGGTACCACTTGTGGGTTCCATCCAGCAAAATTTCAAGGCAGGTTCATTAACAGTATTTTTGACTTTTTAGCGGTATAAGTCCCTAAACTATGTTGTTTTGTCTTGTGAAAGTTGGGTTTTTAAGAAAATAGACCTTCCTAAACTCCCATTCATGCATTCAAGGTTTTTGACAAGTGATCTAAGGGGAGATTTCAAGCTTTTCACCTCAATTCCTTCAATTTCATTCTTGTGCTTTTAAGGAGGGTTAGCAGTTGATAATCCCAGGTATGTAAGTTCTTCAATGGGTGGATTCTTCTACACCCATGCTCCTTCTATATTAATTACTCAAAAATTTTTAAAACTCATGGGGTTTTATATTCGATTTGTATAAGATTTAATGATTTAATTATGGGTCTTGTGATTTCGAAATCCTATCATTATCTACTTATTTTGATCATCTTTTGAGATCTAAATTAATATTAGTATGGCTGATTTCTATTTTCTAATCATTTAAACCCGATTATGCATGCCCATGATAAACCGATTTATGATCCATTGATCCATTGATGTCTTGATAAGCCCAGCATGTATTTTAAATTAAATCATGAATATATTATGTTATCTACTATGCTCTTATGAAAATTTAAACTATATGCATGATCTACAAGTATGTACGTATTTTTTTAAGCATGAATTATGTTTTTGGCCGACCCACGGGCATCAAGTCATGGCTAGTTCTTATATGTTCAAGCATGTTTACGATCATCATGATTTGACTAGCCCATGAACTCATGTATATATTATTGTGAGCACTATATATGTTTTGGGAGTAGTGTCAAACACCGAGTAGGTTCGGGGCTCAGGTTAAGCCCCGGATCCATGAACTACGTGCCACCGTAGGTATGTCGGGACCCTTTAATGTTTGTCCCTGTCCTAAATGGCCATTTTTCATGTGTGATCACGCCCTTCATGGTTCCTACCCTTGGCAAGGTACGAACACCCTCCGGACTAGGGCTACAAGTCAGGCTTCATGTGTGCTCATATGTGGTATGTCGGTTAAGAGAATATCCCACTATTCCTCATGATTTATGCATGCTTATGATTATATATGTTGGCTTAATTTATGTTAAGTAAGGCTCTTCTTTTATGATTATGACTATGTCTGCGTTACGAATTTTTCAAAAACCTTGAGCCTTATGTTATATTATGATAATTATGTCATGAGCATGCTGTCCTACTCTTATGATCATTTATTAGTTTTATACATGTTTCAAATGTCCATTTTACTTACCTTGCATACTCGGTACATTCCACGTACGGATCGCATACTTTCTATGTTGTATCGTCTCATGATACAAGTCCCAGTTCTTAGGTGCATCCTCACCCGTAGATATATTCAAACTTTCTCTCTGCGCATTTGGTGAGTCCTCATGTTCCGAGGACTACATGTACACACTCTACGTTATTCCTTCAATTTCTTGATGTTGGATTAGTTGGGGAGTTGTCCCATCAATCTGCCTTTCATGTTTAAAGGCTCATCAGACTAGAAAGTTGTATTCGCCATATTGTATAAGTATTGTTTTTTTCCCCTCATGTTATGTTATGATTATTCTCTCTATGCTAAGTCTTGAGCTCATGTGATTGAATTAGATGTATGTTCATGCCATGGGTCGACATGGGGTCTCTCGGGGCTCCTTGTTCTGTGTCTATGATCCCGGTGTACATTTGGGTTGTGAAAAACTTGGTATAAGAGACATAGGTTTGAAGTGTCCTAGGGAGTCTAAAAGGTGCGTTAAGTAGAGTCTTTTTCATGGGTGTGAAGCGTTCCACACTTATGACGAAGAGGCTACTAGACGTTTAGGAATGTTCCCTCCTTTCATGATCTATGTCGTGCGATGAACGTCATTTACTCCTCTAATTCCTGCTATTTGCATTTGCAAAATCATTCCTCCACGCCGAGTAAATGCCAGGAGGAACGGTAATGGTGATGATCATGAGGGTGCCCATGATGGAGAGCATCGGCCATCTCCACCCATTCATGAGGAACACGTACCAGAGCCAACCGCTCACGCTGAGTTTAAGGTGGCGATTCAGATGTTGGCACAGGCCATGACAGATCAGGTCCAGAATCAGACTTTGGCACATTATCCGCAAAATAGGAATGCGGCATCTGCTAGGGTGAGGGACTTTTTGAGGATGAGCCCTCCGGAGTTCACGGGATCAAAGTTAGATGAGGACCCACATGACTTCATTGAGGAAATTCTGAAGATCACCCAGGTTATGTGGGTGAATAATGGGGAATGTGTTGATTTGACCTCCTATCAGCTCAAGGGGATAGCACATATATGGTTCAAGCAATGGAAAGGTGCTAGGACAGCGGGTGCAGGCCCAATAGGTTGGGATGAGCTCCATACCGCGTTCATGGATCAATTCTTCCCTTGGGAGATGAGGGAGCTCAAGGCGGTTGAGTTTGTGAATTTGAAGCAGGGAAACATATCAGTACAGGAGTATACCTTGGAGTTCACTCGGCTATCTAAATATGCTTCAGAGTTGGTGGTGGATCAACGGGCTCGGGTGAGCCTCTTTGTGCATGGAGTAACAAATTATTTGGATAAGGATTGCCGGATTCCCGTGCTACACCAGGACATCGACTTTCCCCGTATTGTATTGCATGCCTAGCAGATGGAGTCAATCTATAGGAGGCAGAGAGAGGCCAAGAGGGCTAGGACCGATAGTTATGGGGTTTCTCATGCCAGTACAGGAGGTGGATCACATCAACAGTCTCAGCACAAGACCACTGATCCAGCTCTATCACCGACTAGCATGCTGTCCAGGTTAAGGGGAGACTAGAGGAGTAGGGCTCTAAGCTCGAGGGATCATGGTAGCATGCAGGTGGAGCGCACTTTCCCAGTGTGTGCGAAAAGTGGCAAAAATCATCCCAGGAGATGCCTAGTCGGTGCGGATGCTTGTTTCAGGTGTGGAAAACCCGAGCACAGGATTAGAGATTGCCTTGTAGCTAGTACTACCGCTCCAGCACCACTACCCGATCAGCAGGGTTCCTCCACTAGTTTGGCAGGTGGTCAGCACCAGAACAGGTTTTACGCTCTAGTGCCTCTCCAGGAGAAGGGGGCTTCGCCAGATTAGGTCATAGGTATGTTGCAAGTCTTCCATATTGATGCTTATGCTTTTTGTTAAATCTAGGAGCTACCTTGTCTTTTATGACCCCTTACATTGCTAGTAGTTTTGGAGTTAGTCCTGAAATTCTATCAGAATCATTCTTCGTATCTACTCCAGTCAGTGAATCAGTGGTAGTTGGGAGGGTATATAGGGGTTGCCCCGTTACAGTGTTGCATAAGGTTACCTTCGCGGACTTAGTCGAATTGGCCATGACTGATTTTCACATCATTTTGGGTATGGATTGGTTGTTTTCATGTTATGCTTCAATTAATTATAGGACCTGTGTAGTGGAATTCCAATTTCCGAGTGAGTCAGTTTTGGAATGGAAGGGTAATTCGGCTATACCAGCCAATCGATTTATTTCATATCTGAAGGCCGGGAAAATGATCAGTAAGGGTTGCATGTACCACCTAGTTAGGGTTAAGGATGTAGAGTCCGAGCCTCCGACCATTCAATCAGTTCCACTGGTGTGCGAGTATCCGAAGGTTTTTCCCAATGATTTATAAGGTGTTCCTCCGGAAAGAGAAATTGATTTTGGAATTGATCTACTGCTTTATTCGCAGCCTATCTCTATTCCTCCTTACAGGATGGCCCCAGCCGAGCTAAAAGAGTTAAAGGAGCAGTTGACGAACTTGCTGGATAAGGGTTTCATTAGATCGAGCAAGTCTCCATGGGGTGCACCGGTTCTATTTGTTTGGAAGAAGGATGGATCCCTTTGCATGTGTATTGATTATCGATAACTTATTAATGTCACCGTCAAGAACAAGTACCCCTTGCCCAGGATCGATGATTTGTTTGACCAGCTTCAGGGTGCCAAGTGCTTCTCCAAGATTGATCTCAGATCCGGGTATCACCAGCCCAAAGTTCGTGAGAGTAACATCCCGAAGACCATTTTCAGGACTCTTTATGGTCAGTACAAATTTTTTGTTATGTCTTTTGGACTAACTAATGCCCCTGCTGCTTTTATGGATTTGATGAACAGGGTGTTCAAGGCATATCTGGATATGTTCATGATCGTGTTCATCGATGACATTCTTATATACTCCTGGAGTGAGGAGGAGCATGCCACTCATTTGAGAATAGTGCTGCAGACCCTCAAGGATCGTCAGTTGTATGCAAAGTTTAGAAAGTGTTAATATTGGCTAAACTAGGTGGCATTTCTGGGTCATGTGGTATCAAGCGAAGGCATAAGGATAGACTCCCAGAAAATTGAGGCAGTGAAGAATTGGCCTAGATCTGTGAATCCTTCATAAATTCGGAGTTTTTTGGGTCTAGCTAGATACTATCGGAGGTTTGTGGAGGATTTCTCATCTATTGTGGCCCCTTTGACCAAGTTGACTCAGAAAAAGATAAAGTTCCAACGGTTAGAGGATTGTGAGAAAAGCTTTTAATAATTGAAGACCCGACTCACTTCAGCACCAGTATTGACTTTACCCAAGGGTACTGATGGATTTGTTGTGTATTTATATGCTTCGAGAGTCAGACTGGGGTGTGTGTTGATGCAGCATGGGAAGGTAATAGCATATACCTCGAGACAGATAAAAGTTCATGAAAAGTATTACCCGACCCATCATCTTGAGTTGGCCACGGTGGTGTTTGCATTGAAGATATGGAAGCATTACTTGTATAGGGTCCACGTGGATGTATTTACGGATCACAAGAGCTTGCAATATGTGTTCACACAGAAGGATCTAAATCTTTGGCAAAGGAGGTGGTTGGAGTTGCTAAAGGACTAAGACATGAGTGTCCTCTACCACCTGAGCAAGGAAAATGTGGTTGCAGATGTGCTTAGTAGGCTCTCAATGGAGAGTGTATCCCATGTGGATGAGGGGAAGAAGGAATTGGTGAAAGATGTTCACCGACTTGCAAGACTAGGAGTTAGATTGATCGAATCGACCGATGGCGGTGTTGTTGTACATGATGGTTCAGAATAGTCCTTGGTGGTTGATGTTAAATCCAGGCAAGATGAGGATCCAGTATTGAGGAAGCTGAAGGAGGCGGTGCGGAGTCAGAAGGTGGAGGTTTTCTCCCAAGGGGGAGATGGTGTGCTACGATACCAAGGTTGACTATGTGTTCCGGACATCGATAATTTGAGGGTTCAGATATTGCATGAGGCACATGGTTCCCGATATTCCGTCCATCCAGGATCCACGAAGATGTATTAGGACTTGCAAGAAATCTATTGATGGGATGGCATGTAGAAGGATATTACGGAGTTCGTAGCTAAATGTCCCACCTATCAGCAAGTGAAAGTCGAGCATCAAAGGTCGGGAGGTGTACTTCAGGATATTAGCATCCCACTTGAAAGTGGGAGGAAATAAATATGGATTTCATTACAAGCTCACCTCATACTCGCCGACACTATGATTTCATTTGGGTGGTGGTAGACAGGTTAACAAAGGCTGCACACTTCCTACCGGTCAAGATCACGGATTCAGCGGATAAGTATGCCAAGTTATATATTCGGGAGTTGGTTCGACTTCATGGAGTGCCCTTGTTTATTTTTTCATACCGAGGTACTCAGTTTACCTCTCACTTTTGGAGGTCTTTTTAGAAGGGACTTGGGACTCAATTCAAGATCATTACTGAGGACTCAGTTTACCTCTCACTTTTGGAGGTCTTTTCAGAAGGGACTTGGGACTCAAGTCAAGCTCAACACGGCCTTTTATCCGCAAACGGATGGCTAGGCGGAACGAACAATCTAGACTCTTGAGGACAAGTTGAGGGCATGTTTCATGGATTTCGAAGGTAGTTGGGATAATAACTTGCCCTTAATCGAGTTTGCTTATAATAACAGCCATCACTCTAGTATCCAGATGGCACCGTTTGAGGATCTTTACGGGCAGAGGTGTCACGCCCCTCCTTGGGGGTATGACCGGCACCTGGTGCCCTAGTAGGACCTGGACTGCTAACTGGTGAGCCTAAGCACATCTGGTGCCTGGCTAGCTCTATCTCAGATTTCTAG
>JACEIK010001065.1:14222-24798 GCA_018107945.1 Datura stramonium
CTATTATTTTTTATTTTAATTATTATATTATTTATTATTATGATTATTTTTTTAGTTATATCTTCATATTTAACTTTGATATGTTTTGCTTGAGCTGAAAATCTAACGTCCGAAAATAAAGATAAGTTGTGTACCCACCCTCCTCTTGAATTTCATTTATGAGATTACAATAGATATATTATTATTGTTATTTACATATGTTCGATTTGGCATTTATAAGATATTTTGAAAAATAATTATAAGAAAAAATGAATGAATGTAACCTCGTAAATTTAGGCTTTAAAGGTTATAACTTGTAAATTTACGTGGTTAAATCATTCGAAGAAGAATAAAGATTTGATCTTAAAAAGATTAGATAGAGTTTTTTTTTTAAATAATAATTGGCTAGATATATTGCCTAATTCTTCCATACCCTAAGATTATTTTAGAGCACAATTTCTCCTCCTTCCTAAAAATGTTCACAACCTCTCTTAATAATCAAATTGGACTGGTATTTAAGAATGATCCTACTAGTTTTTATGGTTTGGGAGAAAAGAACCGATCTATTTACGGATTAGGGTGTATGAAAAGGGTAAAAACTTACCCACACCGGGTGTATATATTCAATGTAGTTAAGTTAATCATAGAAAATAAACTAAAATTTATTATAAGTCTTATTTTAAACACATAATTTTTAACTGTAATTAAGTATGAATAATTGTAGTTAAAAAAAGAAAGATTGAGTGTATACATCCGATACAGATAAGTTTTTCCCAGATGAGAAGGAGTAAAAAAAAGGCTAGAGGTGTGTTTGGTAAGAAGGAAAATGTTCCCAATTTACATTCTCCAAAACCCTCTTTCAACCTCACCACCCGATTCTCGACCCCAACCCCAACTCCGATCTCAACTCCCAACCTTGACATTGACCCACGTTCCCACACAGACCCTAATCAGACTCCCAACCCAGACTCAACTCCTAAGTTGGAGTCAGGGTCAAGATCTTGAGTTTGGTCATGGATCGAGGTCAAGCGTCGGGTTCTCGATCGAGGTCGAGGTCAGATCCCAGATCTCAATAGGGGTGGGGACTCGAGTCTCAGGAGCCAATAGGGTCGGATGTAGAGTGTCGGGTGTCGAAGTCTCTGGTCAAAGTCAGGTAGATGTTGGGTCCCGAGTCGGGGTCAGGGTCGGATCCAAGTGGGAATCGAAATCGAGAGTCGAGGTCGGATCCCGAGTCTCGGGTTGGGGTCAGGTCCGTTGTCAAAGTATTTTCCCAGATTATATCTATATGCTCTTGAGACAATATTGTCTTCTTACTGACCAAACATCATAAAATAAGTTTAAGAAACCACTAACTTTTCAAGAAAAAACTTTGCAGAAAAACATTTTCATTCATACCAAGCACACCCTAAATCTTGCTCTTTTACTTCTCATCAAGTCCATTAACTTCCAGATCTTAAACACAAATACAACAACAATAATCATATCGGTTATAATCTCTCCCACATAGCAGTTCAGTCCNCTAAATCTTGCTCTTTTACTTCTCATCAAGTCCATTAACTTCCAGATCTTAAACACAAATACAACAACAATAATAACATACCAAGTCATATCTCACGGGCGGGATCTGAGGAAGGCAAGATGCACACAGATCTTACCCTTTTATTTGTGAGGTAGAACAATTATTTCCGATAGACCCTCAGCTTAACATCTTAAACACAAATAGTATGAAGGAAATAGATCAGAGTACACAAAGTTCAAGTGAGACGTTATATAAACTTTCTTTTACAAATGAAAAAGTGAATACCAAAATATTAAACTGGAAACTTAAGACTAAACAAAGCATGAAATGGCTGGCTTAAGGTAGTTCAACATCCAATCTCTTCTTGGCTTTATCTTTTTCGACAGATTGTCATACCATCACCAATAGGCACCTTAGCAAGGCCAGAAAAATGATATCAGAACTTCATCCTAACTGCAAAAATAAAAACAGAAAAATCCCAGAAGAAGAAAGAAACAAGAAAATTCTCATGCTTACCATACTGATGTCAACGCGGTTATCCTCCATCAAGTTTTCATTGAAATTTCTAATGCTGAGAGTCTTGGTATCATTTACCTGATTAAAAAAACGAATCAGTTAAAGCTGAATCATTTTTTGGAGTAGACAAACTGGGAAAATGCTTTTACCAGTGGATCGGAAACTCTTCCATGCCATAGGACATTATCCACTACAATAAGACCCCCAACTCTCACCTGTGAAAGGGAATGGATTTTACAATTTCAAATAGCCAGGTCTACCAGACTATGCAGCAATATTACATGTGAATTAAGATGATTTGAGATCACGTAACACACCAGTTGTAGCAGCAACTCAAAGTACTCTTGATACATTCTCTTTTCTGCGTCAACAAAAGCAAAATCATATCTGCATAGAATTGGAGTTATATAGTGAATGATTTTCCTCTTTTTGTCGATGTCACTGAAAAGACGACAAATGGTTTCCTCTAAATATAAATATTTGAGACATCTGAATTTGTTCTTCATTATGACAGATAAATCAATTGCTACTACTGTTTCTTCAAGCCATACCTTCAGTCTTTGACAGTTCATTTCTTTTAAAGGATAATGGCTGACAAGAGTCTTCAAGTAGCACAAGCGAAGAAAGTTTCTCTGATAAGGTTTATAAAAAGAAAGTCACTTGACTGGAAAAAGGGTTTACTATGTGGAAGTATTGCTACATTGGACATTAGAAAGTATCTTAATCCAACCATAGTCCATTATAGCTTTTTCAGAATCAGGTATCTGACTCAAAAATCACAACTTTTTACACCTCATAAAGGTGCTAAGTATAACTCGCGTTTGCTAAAAAGGGAACAAAAATAGATTCTATAAAAGTTGTCACTCATATATGGAGTTGACAGTGGATTTCTTTTTTTTGATAAGGTAAATGTTTATTAATATTAAGGTACCAAGATGGTACAGAAAACATCCCAGAATGGAGTTGATAGCAGACTTACTTGCACATTTATAACAAAAAACAAAATGTCGACAACCAAACAAAACTTGGTCCTCAGCCAGATATTTACCTGCAAATTTCACCTTTTTGAATCAAAGACTTTAAAGTATCGGCTGCTAGACCATGTCTCACGTCCACCTAATGAACACAGGCAAATCATCAATGATATGAATATCAAAGACATTTAAGCACATACTTATTGTACTTCACCATAAACAAGCATGAATAATGATAAGTTGTTATAAAATGAGAAATACCGTTTACATTCCATATTTTATGAATTTTATGTTAGGCAGCCATAGAAATACCCTAATGAGTTTAAAATACTCTAAAGTGTATGAATTTTAGCATATGTAGAATTAATAGAGAAAATATATGCATGCTTAGCCTCCATAAAGAGAACAGTGTTGAAGTGAGATTGAATGGAATCTTAATTCACAGATGCAGATAATTGAAAGATGCTATGGCAGTGCTATCAGCTATGTGACAGAATATACCTAGTAAAGTGAAAAGCAAGTTATGTCTAATAGTTTTGCGACTAGCATGTTATGCGAGAGCAAATTTCAAGCCCATGAGACCCATCATATCCACAAGATATGTGTTATGGAGATGTCAATATCAAGGTGGATGAGAGAACATACAGATTTGGACAAGATTAGAAACAATTGCGACAAAAAGAGTGGATGTAGCACATATAGAAGAATAAATTGTGGATTGATGCCTGAGATGGTTTAACTATGTCTTAAGTAGACCTCCAAAAGCATCAGTCCTTGGTACAACACTATGGTGATTGAAGGTAATAAAAGAGACGACAGATACCTCAAATCACATCGAGAAAGTCATCTAACAAACTCTAGTTTATACGGATCAATAAGACTTACCTGAGAACAGAACAGAACAAAAATAAAGGATCTATTTAGGTCATTAGGTGATATCAACTAGTTGGATTAAGGCTTTGATGTTACTATTAAATCAGGTCCAATTAGGAATAGTGTAAGATATAAAGAAGTCTAGTTTTAAAGAGCCCTTGATTTCCTGTAGAAGAGATTTGTTTTCCCATTATTGGGATATGCCCCAATACCGAAACAAATGGAATCCATATAACAAACCCCACTTAATTTGGATTTGAGGCGTGGTTGATTGATTGATGGATGAATATTAAGGTGAAAAACTATTTCATCTTTAGTAAATTACATCCTATAATTCATATGAAACAAATTTATCTAAAATTACATTTTATCTCTCAAATATAACAAAAAGATTGCATCCTATGATCACAGGGAGACACCAGAATCACCTTATGTGACACACCAGCTCGGTCATAATATCTTTTTGCAACTTCAATTGATTTGCCATCTCTTTCACAAGCAACTAAATGACCCCCTTCTGGAAGGACCAGGGCAACAGCCAAGGATGAATATCCCTGTGGGACAAGAACGTCATATTAATGACCGATATGCAGCCAAAAGAGGAGGCACTCAATGTACTAAAAGGCAACATAAAGAAATATCACTACTGACAGAAACCCGAAATTGTTCGTATACTTGATCAGTCAATTAGACTGGTCAAACATAGGCAGTTAAGAATTTCTCCTAATACATGTGAGCTTGTTTGCTACACACCTTTCAGCTTTCTATCTTAACAAACTTCAAGCTGAAAGCAAAAACAGAAAACATGTTCCTAGATTGTCATTTGGCATGCAGGATAATACTCTGGATAATTTTTTCCCACATTATCCTGCATTTGGTAGCACAACAGATAGGCTCTCCTCCAGGTTTCTCTTTGAAGGATTACTGTATCCTGGACAACGGGTAGGGGTCAGATTGCAATACAAGGAAAGTAAACCAGCTAGATAAGAACTTCAAATAGCAAAAGCTCACAAGCAGAGGAAGAGCTCTGCCTCCTTTTTACTCTTTTATCCTTTATCCTTCGTCCACGGATGACCCAATTCCCCTCATCCTCTATCCTATGAGAGCCATCTGCCATAAGTCTCTCCATGAAGTCCTCAGTCGAGCACTACCTCTATGATGAGATCCTCCTAGCATGCCTTCTATACAATGAAACCATTGCCCCTCCCACCCTCTCCTTTTCTTCCATGGGGGAAAACCCACCCAGCAGCCAATATGCTATTATATTCTCTTTCATGAAATTTTTAGGCTAATTTTTCTTTAGGCACTTCACCTCTGTAAGGTCCACCTTATCTCTATACTCTTAATGCAAATAGTCATACGATGAGTACTAGGAAATATTTGTCCCTTCATGCATATCCGATAAATTTGGAATAAATATAAAGAAGATATAAGTGAAGATTAAGTTCCCTTTCCTCACCCTTTTTGTCTAGATTTTTGTTACTTCTGGCACCATAAAACCCTACACAAAGAATTTATTTTCCGACTAAGAACCTACATAAAAGATAAGATAGGTGAAAACTCCAATCTTGTGTCATACTAAGGTACAGCAGAAGAAGGTGCATAATATCAAACACATCCGGTGCCACAAATCTAATCTATTCAATACATTGTTGTCAACTAGTCTCAGTAGCAACCTCATTTTCCAGCTTTAGGCATTTTAAATTTTCTATTTGAGTGGCTTTTGCAACATAAATTGTGAGCAGCCTGTATCACATATTTTTTACGAGAAAGTACCAACTTTTAATATGAGGTAAGAAAAACATAAGGCAAAAATTATAAGCCATGTAGATGAGTTCATAATATAGACTTACAGTATATGTTCCCACTTCAATGCACCTTTTTGCCCCAAGAATCTGGACGAGCATAGCAAGTAGTTGTGCTTGATCCGGTGACACCTATTACTAAGAATGACAGTCAATATTGAAGTCCAGAATATCTGTCAATCTCCTCTTGAGAAAAATCATCATCACTAATCACTGACCTAGCTTATATAGAAAAATTATAAACCATTAAAATAAAAGGGAAAAATAAGAACCAGTTCACCTTCAGAGATAGTTGCAGAGGGAGCACATTTATCCCCTCAAGGTCTCAAATTACTAGCATAAAGGAGGAGAATGTGAACTCTCAAGACTTGCAGTTGAAAGAGGAAGAAGTTTCCTCCCCAACCCCATGCACTACTATCAAGGTACATGCTCGAAAAGTTCATCACACTTAACAAATCTTTTTTCAGAAAAGATTCGCTATTACCACATCTCATCCACTCCACTGTATGATGAGTGACTCAAATTTCCTTTCATTTAAAATTACAAATTTGCTTGAATTCCTATAGAGATTTGGCTTTTCACATTTCACTTAAGCGAATTACAAAGGATAAACTTATACAACCACTGAGATCTTTTTATTTAAGTCAGACTCAGTCAGTTGTTGCATGCTGTGGATCCACAAACCCAATAAGTTTCACAGGGACCAAGGGTCATAATAACATCCATAAATAAATGTTTTTGGAATGATCCTTAGATTTTTGGTTAATGAAGAGACACTTTGTAAGTAAATACAGAAACTTAACAGGTTCCTAAAGTCTCAGACTAGAAAGAGATCATGTGCATCTATCAAAACCATGAACAGCAGGACAGCAGAACAGCAGTAATGTATAACTTACTTAGGAGGGAGGTAAAGGAAAATAACAGTTAGCAAAGCCTAGGCTGATGGATTACCTGCATATGACTGCCTCGCATTGTTGCTGTCTCCTCCCTAAGTTCACGCAAAATCTGAAACCCAACCAAAGAAAAAAATGAATTCCTGATAGAGTAATTCTACCTTTATTTTTTCTTTTATCTTTGTTTTCCCTGTGTTTGCTTATCTTCTCAAATTACAATGGGATTGCAACCAGACACTCACCGTTGGTTCTCTAACATTTGACAATATGTAGTCATACAGTGCCGAATCAACACTTATAATTTGTTTACCACCATATCTGACATCACTCGCCACGGTAACTGGACTATCATGAAGTTTTGATGCCTGAAGCTGACAAAAGGAGAGAGCAGTGGTTGAAGACACATGCCTCGTCAAGGATGACACATCTATGAGGTATATGGAGGGAAAGAAATGGCCATTAAATTTATGTCGAAACAATGCAAATGAATTGGTGCAGCGAAGCACCATCCGGCTGGACATAGGAGAAGCAATTAGCAGCCAAAGAGTCTGTTGGAAAGTTGAACTCCCTGCAAGAGAACAAATATAAAAAGGAAGCACTTAGGAAACTAATTGATGCACTCAGTTAGCTTCGGCAAAATAAACCCTCTACTTCATAGTTCCTATCATCAGGAAAGTGCGATACATGCAACTGTATGCGGCTGTCACAAATTTACATGGTCTATGGTTGGTCATGGTGTTACTTGAACTAAATCTATAGATTTATATGTAAGCTTTTGAGAATCAAAATCCTAGGTGGATTCGTCTTAAGGAATCTCACGATCAGACTGTAGGTTGTGAAATCTTACCAAAAGTAGATAAATAATGACATTTGACTATCTTGAAATAAGTCAATACAACAACACAACCAAGTGTAATCCCACCAAGTGGGGTCTGGGAAGGGTAGAATGTACGCAGACCTTACCACCACCTCAAAGGTAGAGAGGTTGTTTCCGGCTTGAAATAAGTCAATAACTATTAAAAATAAGTTAATCCAGTCTACATGGGTAAAAAAAAGTCTTATAAAAATGTAGTGCGGAAGTAAGAGTATTTGAAGAACATGCTTCTTACTACTACTTGATGGCCCAAAAACATGCAAAGATAGAGATATCGGTCACTATGAGGCAAAATGATTTGCAATGTTTAAGAGAGAATGGTAATTGGACTTCATAGTATCATCTTCCACTTTTTCCTACCATTGATTCAGTTGAGAAGGTGCTGGCATATCATTTCTTGAGCAAGGACGCAAACAGAAGTTATCTGATAACTCATTTCATAATGCACTATGATTAGTTGAACCAGCTGAGCCTCCTGCAGTATATTTTGGAAAATATTATAAAGTAAAGAGGCAACTGTTGCAAGGAATCTGCATTGGAAGACCTCTGACCATTGACAACCAAAGAAAGAGGCAAAGGATCCATGTTTACTCCTGCATCTTTTGTTAAAAAGGCAACCATATTTTAACCCATTTGCTATGGACTTTTAAATGCTGAGATTTATTTTTTCTCTTAGAGTCATGGATAGGGTATGTTCCAGTCAGTTAGATATGCTCTTATTTGGAACACTTCAGCTGTCGGAAAAAAATGGCAATTTGCAGGGCTTCCAAAATGCTTATTTGGAATATCTGGTCGAAAATAATTAGAAGGATATTTCTAGGGAAAGATTCATCAACATCAAGTTTGAATCACTCTGTATACCTCTAAAGTACAAATCCCAAATCCCAGATAGATCTCTAATACAACAACAACAACAACAACAACATACCCAATGAAATCTCACAAGTGGGGTCTGGGGGGTAGAGTGTATGCAGACTTTACCCCTACCTTATAGAGGTAGAGGCTGTTTCTTAAAGACCCTTGGATCAAGGAGTATACGCAGATAGATCTCTAATGTTTCTGGAAATTTGGGCTAGTAAACTTGACCATTTGATGTACTTTTGTAATCTCCATACAATCATACCCTAATTTTGTACAACTTTAGGAAATTCCATAGCGCCACTGCCCCCTCAGTGAAATTCTCAATTAGTTATAATTCCTCCCTCTTAACTGCTGTCACTAATGCAAAGTTTTGAGTATCTGAAGCCAATATTTTTTTAAACATGTAATACCTATCGTATTTGTGATTAGCAAGTGAATTTTTGACAGACTTGTAGTATATAAGCTACAAGTTTGAACAGAACATCAAAAAGAAGAAAAACTCATAGATCTGCAAAAATATTAGGATTGGTGAAATCTAGCTTCCCTGGTTGCAATCATGTCTGGTGCTATAAATTTTATACTATAATTTGACATGTGCATCAATTTGGAAGGTGGGATTGTCGAATCCTACAATCCAGATCACAAATATGCTTCCTTTATAGTGTTTGGGAAGGTTCAGAGGATATCAAATATGATCAAATGGAGCATAATCAACATATAAGATGGTACTTGAGAAGAAACATCATACGAAATGCACGCTCCTCTGTAATTCCTGATATAATACATATGAAAAGCAGTTTGCCTCCGTTGGCTAAATCTGACATTGTAGCACAATCACTGCTCAATCCTATGGTTAAACCTTTCAGCTTCTGCAAACCCCCACATGTTACTCTATGCTACCCACCAGTTATCCCTCTTTTTTATGAAGAGCTGAACTAACCCCATTTGGTCCACAGGTTTGTAACTCGAAGGAGTATTCTGCCAATAATACTCTAGCCCCCACTTAAATAATCAAAATTCATCCAGCAGTAAGGTTTGAGATTAGGACGTGCGCTCTACTCAGACATCCTGCATTGCATTCTTACCTCTGAACTATAGCCAGGGGGACCAAACATTTATCTGCTTTGTGAAACATTTCTTTCCCTTTTGTAATTACCTCATATAGGTCCTATTTGTCTTTCTCTTCACCCATACACACCTTTCAACTTTCTATAGCTTTCACACTATAACTGTTCGGGCCGGGAGTTTACAACACTCAGAGCATTGTTCCTCCACCATAACATCATCTTCTACTTCCCCATTGTACAACTTCCTGGTGCCCGGCACCTACGCCATGGTTAAAAAATTACCTTCTGATCAATATAAAATATGTCATAAGGGACCTTGGTCCTTTATTTGTAGTTATTGCTTAATTGGCCTGCGATCAGGCAAAGCTATATCACAAGCCAACGCTTCTGTACCGTCTAAAACTGTATTTACTCTAACGACGAGCACTCAATTCAGCGCAAAGATAGAGTATAGTTTACGGGTTCAGCCGAACCTAATAACTTTGGTCCAAATACTATATTTGTCTTAAGAAATCCACTAAAGAATAACAACATATCCAATGTAATCCCACAAGTGGGGGCCGGGAGAAATTCACTAAATATGTACAATAACCCAATAACTTAAATGGCCTAGAATCCCGAACCCATATACTTCAAATCTTTGCTCCGCCTATACTGCTCATTCCCTAACTGATAGCCACTGTTTATTGAAAAGGTTAACAACATTATTTCTACCATCATTTTACTTGCTGCTTTATCATATAAATACAAGGTTGTCTGTCAGTCTTTAAGACAATTTTCAAATAAAAACAACCTCTTTCTCTTTGTGAACTCAACTTCCTCGATTTGTTCAAAGAACATTAAGTAAATAAAAAGAGGAACTTTATGGTGTTACACTAACTAACAAGCGAGGCAAGAAGTTTATTCAACGAAAATCAAATTGAAAAAAAAGAAAGAAACTTTGAAACCACATGGGAACATTACCCAGAAAACGAAAACGAAAAAGAAACAGAGATATCGACGAACCTCAAAGAAATCTCTGGTGAACTGCTTGGAAAATTAGCCCAAAAGTGAGTTTTTTTTTTCCTTTCTGTACTTCAGTTTGCTTACCACCAACAAAGATAAAGTTGCGGTATTAAATGTAATAATTATATTAAATTAAATATTCATATATTTAATTGAAAATTAAAAAAAAATATGAATTGAAAATGTGAAAATAAATATATTTAAATATAC
>JACEIK010001065.1:40067-109576 GCA_018107945.1 Datura stramonium
ACCTTTTGAAAAACACGGAAGCATGTCGAATCCCGTTATAACTAATAAACCACAACAATACAGGCACCAATGTATCTCAGATCGATTAAGAAATCCCAATAAATGTGATTCATCAAGCACTCAGCAATTCAAGGAATTAATGGATGGACAAAATGAATAATAGAAATTGATAGGGGGAAAAAATGGAGAATCAGATCTATTAAGAGAGTAATAAATTGAAAATGAAGGATACTGAAGAGACAAACGTTCCCACCAGTCGAGCATGTAGAGACCAGAAGTGACATTGTACAGATATACTTTCCGCTGAATCCAATACATCTCGTCTCTTCGATCCGTTTTCTACTCAAGAGATTCAACGAAATAATTGATGATTTTGGTTTCTTACCTTTTAATGGAATTTGCTCCTTCCATTCCTGCTGCCATTTTGAACCGCTTAGAGAGGGTTGGTAAATCACCACGGTGAAATAGTTTAAATTTGTCAATAAATTATCGGAAAATTTCAAATTACCCTTGTTATACTTTTAAAGTTCATTCATATATTTATGTTGGCAAATTATATTATACTGATCATTATAATTAATTAAATTCTAACGTAATATAAGTGGATCACTAGAATCATATTTTGACCATAATTTAACAATTTCTTCGGTTAAAGCTCAATTTTGAATAGTATCGAGCACATTTTGCCATTGCAAAGTTCATACTGCATTCCCCTGTCCAGTTCCTTCCATTATTTTGCCTTCACTCCCTCCATACTAGCGGCAATTTCTGCTAAGAAAGAGAATGTTACATTTGCTTCTTCTTCTGATGGCATCTATAGTTCTGCTTTAGTTCTTTTAGTTGCAACGCAAAATGTCATGTCTAACTCAACATCACCTAAGTTTTGCAGAACAACTTCAATTCGTAATGGTTGACGTGACCTGATTAAACAATTAAATTTCCAACTTCAATTCTAGCTCGTTAAAATCAAACACTTAAAAGTCAAATATTAGAAATGATGCAGTGCACTAACGAACAAAATTGTTGTGCAACTTCGTGGCCGGGGAACAATAAAGTACATGAAAACTGGGTACCAGCCATAATTAGAAAAAGCATACAAACAAGCCAGCAACCATTCCTGTTTGATATTTTACACCAGCTTTAACCACAAACTTTAAAATCCAGAATAAAATACCCCATTACTCACACACACGCACCCCACCCCACCCAATAAAAAAGGAAAAAGAAAAAAATGAATAGAAGCATGGAAACTATTTATCCCTCTTTCCAAAAGGAGAGAATTCCTATAAGCCATGCAAATATCTCCTTATAGTAATCTGAAGATTAAGTCATAGCTATTAGTGGTTACAGCTAAGCCTCGTAGTCTCCCTCGGAGAACTTGTTCTCTGGGTAGAAGACAGCAATAACTTGGTTACCACCAAATTTTCTTCCATTCAGCCCTTGCCGAGCTTTGCTGGAACTGTCAACATCTGCATATTCCAGGAATACCTGAAAATCAACCAGCTATTAGTCTAACAATTATACATTCAGAAGCGAAAACCGCCAAAAATAGAAAAGAAGAGCAAGGTATTGGAGCCCTTTTGCAATTGTTCCAAGTCATGCACCCTTAGAGGAAGCAATAAATAATTGTAGTGAAAGACTCTTAAGTTTAGTCATTTTTCAGCTGGTCCTTGTGAAGAAAATTAGACCCAAGTTGAATCTCCTTTAAACAACATATACAGGATCGTCAAGGTCAGACTATAGACATAACTAATCTAGATGATGGTTTAAGAGATCAGCAGATAGATACCTTCCCAAGTCCAGGTGTAGGCTCACCATTAGGATTTGGACGTGGAATGACAACATTCAGGAGAGCTCCTGCAAAGTAGACATACGAAAGCAAATGTACAAGATAAAATTCTCAACTTAAATTCAAGCCAGAAGGTATGCTGATATAGGAAACAGAACACTTTGATACTACTCACCAAATTTACCACATTCAATCCTCATATCTTCCAAAATATCTTGATAGTCATCATCATCATTGAGCTCATCTACACTAACCACTTGTGTTAAGCACAAGACCTTCGTGGCTATTGCACCAGGTTGTAACATGAATCTCTGTAGAACACAACACAAAGGGTGAGCTGCAAAGTCCTTGTATAGAATATTAAAACCTAAGAAATTGAAAACTGAATGGAAGAACAGAGAAGTATCTGTACCTGCAAAGCTATCTGCTGTTGTGCATGCAACAATACACTCTCTTGCTCAGGGTTGGGCTGGTTTGTGCCCTGGTTAGCCCTCCTAACAGTAAGAGTTTTATCTCCCATCTTAATCCCATTAAGAGCTGCACAAGCAATATCAGTAACAGACACATCCTGGTACACACAAAAAGCATAGCCTTTTGAGTTCCCAGTTTCTCTATCCTTGACCAGGTCAAATCCTCGAAGTTGACCAAAAGACTCTAAAAGTTCCCTGATTTGTGATTCTGTAAAATAGTAGGGCAAACCACCAACAAATATACGGTCAGGCCCTTCAAGCCCTCCGGAAGAACCTGGTGTTAATCCAACAGCTGCCAGGTTGAGGTTGGGGCTTGGTTGGCTAGGACCAAGAGTAGCTGCCAAGGAAGGATTGTAATCACTGGGTCTTCTAACCTTAACTGGTCCGCCCTGAACAAAACATAAAGTGAAAAGTAAGCAAATGGCAATGAAGAGTTGGAATATGTATAAGGACACGTACTTGACATAATGCAGCATGACGCTTTGGTCATACATTATCCAACATTCAAACCCCCATAAAAAACAGAAACAAATACCAAACCACAGAAAAACAGGCTTTGCCAACTCCAGCTTATATAATGGGAAGGGGCAAAGGGACATTAGTTCCAAACTTTTTCTTGTGCCAAATAACATCGGAAGAATCAGAGTTGGTGTGAATTTAGTGAAACTAAAATCTTCACTTTCTTTCCTTCCTTTTCAATAAACCACCTACAACCATAAGAAAAAAGCTAACATATGACACCTATTTTTCAAGCCAGATAACGTTTAGTACCTCAAAGATGACACCATCCAAAGCCATGGCATTACTAGCTTCCTCAACAGATCTCATTTCAACGAAGGCAAACTTCTTCTCATGGTTTATATAAACATTGACAACAGCATCCCCTGAATTTCAACAATACTTTGAGCACCTAAAAGGTAAATTTAATGATACTACAAGGGAAAGCACATAAATCTACCAACTAACCTGGACCAGCAGTGTTTCCTCCAATTGCATACATGACATGACTAAAGAAGGTAGCAACAGACTGCATGTATATCAACAGTGAGCCAACATAAAAATTACTGAAAGATATGCCAGAAACAGTCAGTACAGAATTAACTCAAACCATGAAATTAGGAAGTTCAAACTTATGATAATTTTTTAGGACGAAAAAACTTTATGATTCCATATACAACACATAATAAAGCCTAATTTGCCGTCATATTACAAAAAAAATGCCAAAATGAAAATGAGATGTCATACATTAATAACAAATATCAGAAAAGTGCTAGATCTAACTACAATAGCATATGGAAATGCAGGCAAGTTTCTCCCTAACAATTGTGAACTGAAGGGACATTAATCCAAGAATTTTACATTTATTTGCAATACAAATTTTAAATTATTTATCATGAAATAAAGTTGTTTTTGATACTATCTTTACAAAAGAAAGAATAAAATTTTAAAAAGCTTACATAAGAATAACTGTCTAACCATAACAAAAAGATACAACTACAGATGATTTCTCAGATTGCATGACATCAGTAAATCAGGAAAGTAATGTGTAAGTGTTTAGGTCAAAAAGGTAATCAGATGGAATAGACAGCTGTGAATATGCACGAGAACACACTGTATTGCACCATATTACAAGCAATAGCTGGTCAAGGACAAATTAAAATGATTCCACAAAGAATAACAAATTAAAGGAGACAACAGCAATCTTCCAAACTCGAGCAGCCAAAATCTTAAAACAGCCAATGTGCAAAGTCTTGGGAATCTGTAGTACTACCTTCCCGCGTAATATGATAATAGGAGGAAGTTTGCTACCTGTTCATTTGCAGTAGGCGGAAGTCCTCCAACATAAACTCGCCGAGCATGTCTGGTAGCCTGATAAAGCAACATTTAAGAAAATACTTCAGGTAAAAGAAGTAATAAGAGAGAGATAATAGGAAATGTCCAACAAATTAAAAACCTGCTGTGTCATTGCCTGGACTGGCATAATAGGGAGAGCTCCAAACTAGAAAAGCCACAAAACAAACATATGAGAATATAGATAACCAGCGAATGTATATTGAGAAGGATCTGCGACAATACCTGGCCTGCTGCTAGAGGAAACATGTTAGAAAACATTCCAGGAATTGATGGGTTAGTCCCAGGAACTTGACCTGCACAGGCATATGAAATTACAAATCAAAAAGTGAAAATATGTACACACTTTTAAGTGGCAAAAACAAGAGAATATTTACACTAAAATTTTCCTTTTTTTCCTTTCAATGTTGTTGAAAAAATAAAAGAATTTGTAATCAAATTGAAGTAAAACAATTTAAAGGATGGAGAATTTTACAGTGTATACATTACTAGAGAATATATTTGTAAACTACCAAGCTAGCAATTCCTTGAAGATGAACAGGACCTGTATCGATTCTTCCTTGTACATATAAGCTACAGAAGTCGGCTCACGCCCATTGTCAGCACGTGGGGCAAGTAGCCCAACATTGCCTTCTTAGAACATAAGACAATACAAAACAAACAAACAAACACCAAACACAACAAGAAACCAAAACCCTCAGTCTCAGAATTATTTCACCAAGTAAAAAGTAAAGAAAAGCAAAAGAGCTAATCTAACTAGGACTCTCTACCAATATAGGTGGAAGTCAAAGAACCAAAAAGCTTACCAAAATGTAACCATGCATTTGATACGAACTCCCACACTATGTCCAAGAAAAAAATGACAGTTTTCAAGATACTTTAATTGTAATGAAACTGATGGACCGTGTACCTGCAACTTCAGTAGCGCCAGGTAACAATGCACTGGTAGGAGGTGCCATATCAAAACCACTGATCCTTTTGCTGAAAAGATACATCATTAATACCAACAACAAAGTGATAAATTGGTTGAAAATATAACTTTTTATGATCTATATAGATGTTAACCACTCACTGGGGCATGTATAACACTAAGAAGGTTTGAGCATAGGAACGAAAAAGCTTCTACTGCCTAAGAGGATCAATAGTCAATAGGTGAATAAAGTGCAGAGTTAGAATATGATTTGTCTGTGTTTCAATACCCAACTACCACTAACCCTATTATAAAGTGAACAAAAAAAGCTAATGCATACAAAATCAAAAACTGCTTATCCAGGAAGAAAGAAGAAAAGAAAGAAATTCAATGTAACTTGTGAAAGTATCATCCAGAGATTTCAATGTATAATCCATCCTTCCCAGAAGGAATAGAAAAATAGTTGTTCTCCACCAGATGGCTTTCGTAAGAGTTTCACTCGGTCTTGTTCACTAAAACTTTGGGAACAGAAGTATGCTTACATGGCATAAAGCAGATCAAAATTCTATTCTGAGAAGTGAGTTTACTTCCAAAATAGAGGGAAAATTGACATAAAAAAGTTACCAGGTAACCAATCCACTCTCCTACTACAAGAACCAAAGTTCTATTATAATCCTATAAAAGTGACCCAGTAAGATGTCACTTCAACATATGTCTATTACTAGATTGGATCAGATATAACCTGATCAAAAAAGATTGGACCAGATATTCACCACATTCATTCAAAGAATACAAATCCTGGCTGATTGTAACATATATTCGATGTGATAACCAATAAATCAAACTTACAAAATTTGTTTATAAGGAAAGGAGCACAAAGTACTTTCATCAAGAAGAAGGTACACAAATTATGCAGACCACTCCTGCTTAAATTGCAAATTAAGAAAGAGACGTAACTCTGTTGGTGCACCTACCTCAACTGTCGTTCAACCAGATTACAATATGAAATGAAAGAGCATGACCAAAAATCGAAAAGTGAAACAAAGCAGACAACCAAGAATACACAGCAATACAAGGGACATGACAGAGAAATCACAACAACATACACAGTGTAAACCCATAAGTGGGGTCTGGGAGAGTAGGATGTACACAGTCAATATCCAACATATTCCAGTAAATAGAGGGTCAAAGTCATCATAGTAGCTTTAAGCTTTTGCATGAACAAATATTTTCGTACGCCAACATCAAATTCACCAAGTCACAGGGCCAAATAACAAAATCTCACCTAATATTTTAGTCCAACTCTATCTATAGTTCTAACACAGTAACACTTGTGATTTATTTCCAACTTGACAGATCAAAGAGTCCAATGACCAAACTCACCAACATTCCAGCAAATTGCAATTTGCTTCGCTCAAAGTTCAAAAGACAGAAACCAGTCTTCACAGAGCATTAGGACACCAAAAATAACCAATAGAATATATCTTGATAATGCTCCTAGAAGAAGATATAGGAGAAAGACACAAACCTCTTAGATGGCGACCGTGATCGAGACCTTGATCTATGCTCGGATCTACCCCTAGAGCTAGGCTTGTGTCTCTGTCGGTCCTCTCTATCTTTGTCATTGTCTCTTCGCCTAAATAAACAATCACATCAAAAAACAAAAGAAAGATGAGAAATTTCTTAGAATATTAAATCAGCAAGCACCAAACACATGAACCTCATATGAAGCTCACACTGAAGCATGTAGAGTATAACGAACAATGACGAAAAAATGAGAGCATTTTAAACTAAAATCAAGGGACATGATTCACAAAACAAATATTTCTATTATGTATTACCATCATAATGAGTAACTGAAAAGAGGTATACAACATAAATCCAACTAACTTTTAAAACTGCATTTGAACTTACCTATCGTAATCGCGAGTTCGATGAAGATCATCTTCATCTCGATCTCTAGTCCTCTCCCTCTCCCTCCTATCACTCCGATCCCTATGACGATCTCTGTGATGACGATCACGGTCCTTTTCCCTCTCTCTGTCCCTATCCCTATCTTTGTCCCTATCCTTAACTCTGTCCCTGTCTCTATCTCTATCTCTATTCCTATCCCTGTCCCGGTCTTTATCACGCCCTTTCTCCCTCTCCTTCTCCCTGCTTCTTGATGAGTCCCTTTCTTTGTCCAGTTCACGAGAAGTTCGCTGAAATAGGCAGAAGGTAATAAAAATGTTAGCCTGTGAAGAGAACTACAAAACTTACATATATAAACAAAATCTAAGGATGGTAAACCATACAGCAGAAGCCATAATAATCTAAAACTTGAAACTGAAGAAATGAAAGAAAGTAAAAAGGAACAGCAACACAAATCGGGAAAAAGAATTTCATATATCAAACACAAACATGTACACTACTTATAATATAACTAGTCCCTTGCCCATATGAAAAACACTACCACTATTAGAAGAGTTGCTTTCAAACATTTTCCAAATATTTTAAATTACATAATTTGTAACTTACATTACTTTGGTGTATTTTTTAAGGATGTAATTTCATTTGAAAATATTAAGGAATCAATAACCTGTCTAATTGAAAATTTTGATTCTATTATAAAGCTTTGCATTGGCTATGTTCACAAGTTGGAGATTAGAAAAACTGCTGACATCCACCAGAGTAAATCAGCTCCTCTCTAAATCCTACCATAGAGGCCAACCATAGGCAATACCCAACCGCACCACCACCAAATACAGCTTACAGCTTTCACGTAATCTGCTCTTCTATAACTTCTAGCAGCGTAATTTGATTTCAAAAAAATAATGTCTGATTTTACACCAACAAGTAGATGTTTTGATACATCTATTCCCAACTCCATCACTCTTTTCGGCGGAGGAAGTAGTAGAACTAACGCACTTAAAAAGAAATCCATCTCCGTAATACTCCATAAACCATAAGTAGAAGCCCTAAGATATCACCTGGTAATCGCATCCCATCAAGCAATTCAAATAATACTTTCTGACTCATCGACTATAAAACAATCAAAGGCATATAAGTAACCCT
This sequence comes from Datura stramonium, assembly GCA_018107945.1. Lineage (NCBI taxonomy): Eukaryota > Viridiplantae > Streptophyta > Magnoliopsida > Solanales > Solanaceae > Datura > Datura stramonium. The sequence continues at coordinate 48,142 of JACEIK010001065.1, forward strand.
AATTAAAACAAACATCTATTTGAATTACTTCATCACCATTATAAGTTCAAATCCAATGAAACAAAAAAACTTTCAATTCATCCCATAAGAAGAAAAAAGAGCGTGCACCTGAGACTTGGAGTCACTGTACGGAGAAGAGCCATTATTGTCTATATCTTCTCCATTGCCTTCATAGTCCTGCATCGTTCCACTACCTTACTTAAATTTTTGCTTGCTTTGTCTTCTTCTCCTTAGAGAAACGCAGCACGAAACTAGGGTTAGAAAAGGGTTTCACCGTTTATGTAATTGGGAATTGCAGTCCAATTGTGATTTCTTTTTATTTTCCCCTACTTGTTGTAGTTAAAAAGGGTACAACCGTAAAACTCCAACTTACTGCTGCGTTTTCAATTTTTTATTATGAATTTTTTTAAAAAAATTATATTTTTTAAAAAAATTATTACAATTAAAATTAGGGGTTCCTTTGATATGCAAAATAAGATAAATAAAAATATCTCATAAAATTAACTATATTAGCTTCAATATGTGATAGCATAGAATAATAAAATAAAATAATTGAAAATTAATCTACATTTTGAAATTATCTCTCACAATTACCTTGCTAGCTAGTAGATAAACTCACTGTATGTATAAGTCCTTGTGTGGTCCAATTGAGAACAATTGTTGCACAAACTGATCAAAAATGCTGCCCAAAACTCAGTTCATGAATAACCTTTCTTCCTCGTTTGGTCGTCACAGTATTAGGTCATGGTTGCTATTGCTATCCCGAACAAAAGATGTCTATCAGCCCCAAGAAAATTGAATCTCCGCCTGTTGACTTTAGAAGAATTATATTTAAGTAAATTTTATTATATATTTCACAGATATATAACAATACTTTTAAAAAATTATAAAATAATTATATAAATAGCTTTTTACCGTGCAATAACCATGTATCAAACTTTTAACTTTCTCTCTTCAATCACATTACGTATTTTCTTTCCCGTTCAAAAGCGCGTTATTTCATCTTTCAAAATTTCCTAATATTTTGCCGTTTTTCACACCCATGATTTTCATCCGATTTTTGCCTTCTCTCTCTATATATTTCTTTATTATTTCTTCTTCGTAAGAAATCAAACATATCAGGGAAGAGATGCCGACCTTGGAGTTGTTGTGTAGACGTTGATGTTTTCCCTCCTCTTGGATATGCTTCTCTTGGATAACTCACTTTCTGCCGGAGTTCTTTTCCTCCAGACATACCTCCATTGAAAAATGTTGCGCTCACCGCCTTTCTCATTGGTCCTGGATCTATTCTACGAATCTATACGGGTCGATGGGTGGGAGTGCTCCTTATTTCTTTATTAACTTCTCAGAGATACTGTTTGTTGAAGGAATCAGCTCAGTTTGACTAACAACCTTTCGATGGAGAAGTCATTGCTTCCTGATGTCGAAGAAATCAAATGAGAAGATTTTATTAGCGATCTAATGATGGAATTGATACATGTATCAATATCAGTTGATATAGGTGCACTTGTATTTTTTTAGGATACATGTATTTGCTTAGGCAATTTATTGGTCGGGATACATGTATCGGCTTTAGCTTTTCTAATTCGGGATACATGTATTAGTATTTATATTCATTTTGTTATGATAATTAGTATCAATTATCATATGAAACGTATTTCTTGATGATGATTCCATTCCATCTATGGCATAATCTCTATATTCATTGTTCGAGTCACTTACGAATGACAAAGTATCTTGTTATGTTGGACATAATTTTTAAAGGTACGTAACGTTAATACGGTCAAAGAATTGAAATTTTAGCAAATCACAAATGTTAATACACACAAAAAAAGAGAGGAAAGATCGCCAAAATCAAATTTTCATGCAAGTTAATTTCGCAAATGCGGTATTTGAATTCAAAACCTTAGATATTTGGGAAAAACACTTAGTATCACTTAAATATTCGAAATAGATCATTATCCATGGGATCTATTCTCGAATCTATACCGGGAGTCGATGGGTGGGGTGCTCCTTATTTCTTTGTTAACTTCTCCGGAGATACCCTTTATTGAAGGAATCAAAGCTCGATTTGACTAACAACCTTTGATGAAGTACGTACTTCACCAATGTAGAAGAAATCAAGCGAAGATTTTGTGCTTGATCTAATGATGGAATTGATACATGTATCAATATGATTGATATAGGTGCACTTGTATTTTTAGGATACATGTATTTGCTTAGGCAATTTATTCGGTCGGGATACATGTATCGGCTCGCTTTCTAATTAGGACTACATGTATTAGTATTTATATTCATTTTGTTATGATAATTAGTATCAATTATCATATGAAGCATCTTCTTGATGAAGTGATTCCATTCACGTCTATGGCATAATCTCTATATTCATTGTTCGAGTCCACTTACCGAATACAAGTAATCTTGTTATGTTGGACATAATTTTAAAGGTACCGCAACGTTAATACGAGTCAAAGAATTGAAATTTTAGCAAATCACAAATGTTAATACACCTGAAAAGAGGAAAGATGGCAAAATCCAAATTTTTCATGAGTTAATTTCGCAAATGCGGTATTTGAATTCAAAACCTTAGATATTTGAAAAACTTCGTATCACTTAAATATTGAGAATAGGTCCCTAAGGTATCCATAGGATCTATTCTCGAGAATCTATACCGAGTCGATGGGTGGGGTGCTCCTTATTTCTTTGTTAAGCTTCTCAGAGATACCCGCTTTGTTGAAGGAATCAAAAGCTCAGTTGACTAACAACCCCTTTTGATGGAGGAATGTGCTTTACCAATGTCAAAGAAATCGCGAGAAGATTTTATTAGCAATCTAATGATGGAATTTGATACATGTATCAATATCGGATTGATATAGGTGCACTTGTATTTTTTTAGGATACATGTATTTGTAGGCAATTTATTCGGTCGGGATACATGTATCGGCTTAGCTTTTCTAGTCGGGATACATGTATTAGTATTTATATTCATTTTGTTATGATAATTAGTATCAATTATCATATGAAACGTATTTCTTGATGATGATTCCATTCCATCTATGGCATAATCTCTATATTCATTGTTCGAGTCCACTTGCACGAATGACAAAGTATCTTTTGTTATGTTGGACATAATTTTAAAAGTGCATGCGTTAATACGGTCAAAGAGGTGAAATTTTTAGCAAATCACAAATGTTAATACACACACAAAAAAAAAGAGAGGAAAGATCGCCAAAATCAAATTTTCATGCAAGTTAATTTCGCAAATGCGGTATTTGAATTCAAAACCTTAGATATTTGGGGGAAAAAAACTTTCCGTATCACTTAAATATAATTTCCGTATCCTTAAATATTTATTTAATGACATTGATTGCACAAATTTTGTTTTGATGTAACAAGCGATAATACATTAATGAAAGCACAAAAAGGTTTGATCACTGCGATCTGAATCCCCATCCTTTATAGGAAGCAAATATCAAAAAAATAAAAATTGCTATTTTATATAATTTTTGATAAAAATATCGCTATTTTATAATTATTTTAATCTTATTTATGAATATCTCTCTTGAATTTATAGCTAATCTTTCTTCGGGTTGGGGGGGTGAAGACATGGCCCGTAAAGAAGACAAAATTTGGTATGAGTGATAAATGCTTACAGATTGGATAATATTGAGGCGGATTAAGGTAATAATTTAACCCGTTCATATTTAAAAAGTGAATTGAGTAACAAATGGATTAGATAAATACTTTAAATCTTTTAAAGTATTCTACATTAAATTTAATACCTGAAAAATACTTTAAATTTTTAAAAAAGTAAAAAAAAATACTTTATTTATTTTTATTCAATAATAAAAATCATAACTAACATTTTTTATAACTTTTCAATATAAAAGAAATTTATCTAATAAATTTTTTATAACTTTTTCAATATAAAAAGAAATTTATCTAATAACAAGAATTTTTTTTTAATCAAAGATTTCAAAGTAAATGAAAATTTATATTTTTAAGAGTAAAACGTGCTTAACACACTTTAAAAGCAATAACATGATTTTCTCACTTCTACACTATATTATTTGCAATTCAATATAAAATTTAAAAAATATATAATTAAAAAAATGTACATTTAATGTTAATATAGTTATGTACTCTTTACTAAAAAAAAATATATCTAATATTAACAAAAAAGTTACTAGTTAGTGATTAACATGTAATTCAAGGTATTGATGGAAAATTCATACTTTTAATAAAATTTTTTAATGCAATTTTATTACTTCATATTGTGAAAAATAAAAGATACAAAATTTAACAATTATATATTTATTAAAAAGTTAATAAATATAAAAAAATTAAAAATATTTTTATAAAAATATTTTTAATTTTTTTATTATTTTTGTGTTTTTTTAAAAATTATCAATTATAAAGAGAAAAAATATAAAAAAGAAAAGGGAGTTATAATATTTTTTGTGGTGTTATGAATTTAGGTGAATTAAAATTGAAAGCTTAACCCATTAGGCTAACCTATATTTAACCATGAATACCCATATTTCTATGAATTGAACATGAAATTAAACTAAAATTTTACCCATTTAAAAAATTACTCATCTAACCCACTAAAATATAGATGGATTGGGCGTGTTATCAAAATATGAATTAATTTTGGCGGCACTAGTCATGAGCAAGATGATCAAAGGCAAAAGCTAAGATACATGAAATCTCGTTTACTCAATTTTCTGTATCTTTTCAGTTTTACGAACAAAATTAACACAAGTTGCTTCTCAATTCAAAATTTATTTTAAAACGTGAAATTCTATTCGCACACCATATAAATAATTTCGGAAAAATGCAAAAGGATGATGAATAGACATATCACAACGGAAAAAATTAGAAGAAAATATACAACCCAGCTGTCGTATATGTCCATGCATATTTAGACGTGGAATTTATTTACAAGACACTTGGGAATAATTAAGTGTTGAGATGGATGGGATATACTATTCACCTGGGCGATAAATTGCACACTCAATGCCACTGTAGAGAAATCGATACGTGCAACTATGTAACTAAGTGAAGAGATGCAACAATTCATATATTCAACAGAGATACTCAAGACATTGAAAATGATCAGCCATTGATCATCAAATATCGACTTTATTTTCAATCATGCTTAGCGAAATAGACACGCGTTTGGAAAAGTTAGGTGTGTAAAAGGTTGCCCGTGTTGGAGGAGTTGTCTGAGGTAAACTATGTATGTATTCAACCGATTAAGAAACAGAAGCATGTCAAACTTGAAGAATTTTTTTCATGTAACGGAAGAAAAGTGCAGCGGCCAGAATCCATAAATACTTGCAGAACAAATCCAGCTCATGTATAAAGAGGATGAAACCGTAATTAAGATTTCTTGAGTAAAGCAGTGATTAAATGGAAGATCTAAATCTGTCCAATTTCTTCGATGAGTGATATCCCTATCAAAAGCTCAACCATATACTTGAGAGCATCATGCATTTCAAAACTAAACAAGTATGCTATTCAAGAGTCGAGAGGAAACCTCAAGCAAAGCCAACTTCCTGCTCAGTATTTGAGAATTTCCACCCAACTAACATGTGTTCTGGTGACCTGTACAACTTGAATTAAAGATAGCAGACTATTGTGGATTCACCGTCAACGCTTCTCAAAACCCATGCTGAGTTTTCTGAATGGCATAGTTCCTTCATAACCTGCTTAAGCGTAGAAAATATTTAGCATTCAGGCAGTCAAAAAAAGACTATATTCACAAGCAATGAAGCTTCCGCACAAATTTTAGAAAAATCATTACAATATAGCGGACCGACAGCACTTCACACTGGAGCTCATTCACAATGCAAAATTCAGGCAACTTGAAGGAATCTAGACCACAATGATGCAGTATAGGAATCAGATAACATGGAGGTTTGGGACTGTTACATTTTACATTCTATCAGAGAAGGAGAAATACACAAAAGATGAGAACTGGGGTAAGAGGACCGGAAACAGGATACTGTAAACAGATCATATACATCTGTTTGTACTGGTAAATAAATCAACTTTCTATAATAGCATGTACATCCAGCTATTTAAAACCAATAACTCTCACAGACCAAGGCATTGGTCTGCACATGAGCAGGATCATGACAGCATAGCTAAGACCCCAATTATATAAAAAGGAGTGCAAAATAAGGAGAACCCTGACAGCAGCCAAGTAGAAAAATCTAAGCCCCAGTTAGCAACTTTACCACGCCATATAAAAGAGAATAAAAATAGATCCTGTCAAATGCTAATGTTGGCTTTGCAGTTTTGGGGAAGATGGTAGCATTTAATTTATATATCCACAGGTATACTACAACCAAAAGTGTAGTTCCCCTTCAAAAGTATCACAACTTACAGCTTGGAGGCCATTTCTATTTTCCTACAAAAAGTCAAGAACATAAAAAATATTGTCCATTTGAGCTAATAGTTTCTGTTCACACCAAAGTAAAAATATGTTGTAGGGCAAGACATTTCCTTTTGAATTTCTGCAAACTGTTTTGCACATCCTCAAAGCATCTCCTGTTTCTTTTATTCCACTGGCCATCAATTACATGTCACGGGACAATCTTCATTTCTCCTTCTTCTTTGTGGCATAACCCCAATAGAAAACATCTAGAAAATAACTGGTAGCCTCTCTTGTTAGGCTTTCATGTGTCAATACTGCCTCTTTAGCCAAGCGCCATATGAAACAATTAACTTTATAAGGTACTTTTGATTTCCATATGTCTTCATGATCAATCCATCCCTCTTGTATAGCTGTTGTGTTTAAGTCGCGCATGTTGGCCTGACTGAGAAAATACCTTTGCTATCTTTTCAGCCCTCCAGCATCTCCTAATTTCAGTGAGATTGTTAAAGTCTGCTACTGAGTTGTAAAAATATGCTATTTCTTAAGATCCAAGTCATTCTACAAATATCTTGCTTAAATATTCCATGTGTCAAGTCCCTTGCCATACTTTGCTCAACTCTTGTTACAGCAAAGTTCCAGATGTGATTCTTGTCAGATTGGTACCCCGGATCACAGTCCATTTATCATTCCAGAAAGAAGCCTTCAGTCCATTGCCCATTTTTATCCTGGTCCTGGATTGTAGCAATGGCCATAAATTTTTAATTGCCATCCATGCAGTGCATCCATATGGTATTTGTTACTAACCTTGTCCACCATTCCATACTTAGCTATGATGACTTCCCCCCTAGCAAGTCTTTGCGAACTTCCACAACCACTTCATTATTAGACTTTGATTATGATTTTCAATTTTCTGATGCCCAAACCCACCCGCTTTCTTGCTCACTATCAACTCATCCCATTTGACTAAGTGGAACTTCTTCTGTCTTCATTTTCTAGCCACAAAAAAAAATTTCTCAAAGCCTTAATGCTGTTGATCACACTAGCGTCATTGAAAATAGGACATCAAATAAGGAAGGTAGCCATCAAGAACACTGTTTACACTAAAGGTCAATATGCCTCCCAAAGAAAGATACTAACTCTTACAGTTGGTGGTTAGCCTCTTTGCACATTTTTCCAGTACTCCAATCCAGATCCCTTTTGACTTGCTTTTAGCTCTCAAAGGCATGCCGAGAGCTTAACCACTCTACTTCCTAGCTTACTTGTCAAGGTCTCTATCTTTGTTGCTGTGTTTATGGAATATATAGAACACTTTCCCGATTTATGTAAAACTGACACTGCTTCAAAATGATATAAACGACCCTCAATATCAAAACTTGTTCTTCGACTGCTTCACAAAATACTAAGGTGTCATCTGCATACTGTAAATGGATTATCTCCAAGTTGTTTACCTTTTCAACCTGGGAACCCTAATCCACCCTTTCCCTTTGCTTAGTCTGGCAAATCACTCATATCCTCCATTGCTAAAATGAACAAGAATGGGGATAAAGGGTCACCCTGTCAAAGACCTCTCTGGAAAGGGAAAAAACCAAATTAACACTAAGAACCTTACTGTGCTGACACAGTGTTTAATCCACTTGATCCTCCTGGACCCAACTCCCATTTTTTCCAATATTTTTATAAGGAAATTCCAGTACAAATTCATAAGCTATCTAAATATCAGGTATACACAATTCCTAGCTTTTTGCTACTCTGCCTGGACTCTACACACTTATTTGCAATTAAAACTACATTCATGATCTGCCCCCTTTTGATAAAGGTCATCTGTTGCTCCCACTTTTTTGGAATAAAAGCCACAAAAGTTGCATTCAAACTTTTTTCCAAGAACCCTTTTTCATGGAAGTTCTGGACTAGTGCTCTACTAGATTGCCTTTAATAATTTCCCAACATTGTTTGGAAAAATCCATAGACAAACCATCTAAGCCTGGAGCCATATCACCGGTACATGCTTTGATGCTCTCCAGAACCCTACAAATTCAAATAAGACCATTAACACAATGAATTGTCATCATCCTCACTAATCCTAGGGAATAAAATCTCCATTTCTAACAGTGGTCTCTATTCCTCTATTCCCGTGTACATTTCTCATAATATAACACAATTTCTTTCTTCACCTCTTCTGGATCCTCCACCACTCATCTCCCACTTTCAGTTTATCAATTGTGTTAAATCTACTATGAGAGTTTGCGGTTTTGTGAAAGAAGTTTTGTTCCTATCTCCTTACTTCAACCAAACTGCCACGAACCTCTGCCTTCAAGCAATCTCTTCTTTCTTGGCAATGTCTTCAAACTCCATGGTGAGAGTCATTATTGAAGCTATCTCCTACTCTTGCAAGATTCTGTGTTCCTGTATCTCTTCCAGATTTGCTAACTGGTCAGAACATTCTGTTTCTGAATACCCAGGTTCCCCTGAATTGTCTTGCTCCACTCCTTTAGTTTAGCTTTTAGAGCTTATAGTTTGGTCACTAATATATAATTAGGACTGCCATTATACTTGAAAGAGTACTTCAGTTCTTTTCTATTTTCATTTAAAACTTTGTGGCCACTAATTCCCAAATTTGAAGTAAGATTTTGATGTCTCCCAATCTCCACATTGAAGCATTATAGGAGGGTGATATGAAGTTACTCTCTATAAAAAGATTGTTTATGTACCTGAAGCTATCCTCCAAATCTTCTTATGAGAATTCAATCCAACCTTGCTATGTTGTCATGTCTATCAACCTTTCTGCCAAGTATAGATCCACCAACTCCACATCCTTTATGAATTTTGAGAAACCAGTCATGGCTTTATTTTTTCTGCTGCAGTTCTCAGATGGATGTCTCATTTTGTTTAAATCTCCATAGTACCAGGACCTGATATAAGTCCTTAGCGACACCAACTTCCCAGAGTCTCTTCCCTTTCCTGTTTATCATTTAGAGCATAGATCCTTGTTAGATGCCAATTGAAGACTTGTCTTTTCCCAGAGAAACTACAGGACACTGAATACATGCCCACACTGCTAAACACTCCTTCACAATCCCTTTTATCACATTATGACAGATATGTCACTAGTCCTAGCTTCCAATTGAGCATAATTGACCCAATTATTCCCCAAACTCCATCTTACTACTTCTGTAATATCTCCCTCACCTTAGTCTCCTGCAAACATACTATATCTATCTGCCATGGTTTCTAAGGATATTCTTGATTAGAACCCTCTTTATGCCTGTTCAGACCCCTTACATTCCATAAATTTTCCAGCATTATTGATCTTTCACTGCAGATAGTCCCCTTACTTCTGGTCCCATAACTCAAATTCGTTGTCTAGCTCTAATACCTTTCAATTCATTTAGCCCCTTTTTCTTAATAGACCCTTGTACCTTTGCTCCAACAGCCTATTGTTGTCTATCTTACGTGAATAACTCTTTAGACTTCTCTTCACATCCTTTAAGGTCTACTCCAAATTCTGAACTTAACTTGATAATATATTGTTGAATCTACTTGATATTACTCTCTTGGTCATTCCCCCTCTGCTGGTAATTGCATGTTCAGTGGAGTGGCATCTTCTTGATATGACTTGTTGCTTGAACTGCTCTTTTAATTGCATGGCTTCAGAATCTTCTTTGTCATCTTGTGCTATTTCTTTCAATAGTAGACTCTTAGTAAATTGTTTGATCTGGATGACTGGAATATCCTTTTCCCCTTGATGCATCTCCGATTTATAAGAACTGTTGTAAATGTTGATTTTGAGAAGGCTTGCATGTATCTCTATTTTGATTATATCTTCATTTTGGGCCTCTATGTTTGCTTCTTGTTGTTTTACATGCATTGCTTGAAAATATTTGGCTCAATCCAATTCTTCTATTTGACCGCTACAACCCATAAAGGTCTTTCATCTGCACCCTATGTGTCCCTTTTTAAAATTTTCCCCTTTCCCTCAGTGTTCCCACATGGTCTTTCCATATGTACACAGACTCTTTCATCAAAGAGTCTTACCTTCTATTATCCATGGAACTATAGCCCCCTCTCCTCTCTCTTCTCTTTCTTTGCTTTGACGGTGATCGGTACCTCCACCTAGATTGAAATTTTGTATACGTATACCTTACTGATCACTTCTATCTCTCTCAGAACTCTCTTTCCATCTCCCTTCACCTTAATACGAGCTTAGTGAAGGTGGTTTTGAGGTGTCTCCTCTTCTGTCTCAATGAAATCGCCACACTGGTCTCCGATTTGCTTGAACATCTTATGCAACCAGATGCTCAATGGAAGCCCCTAAGATCTAATCCACACACCCAGCATCTTGGTATTTCTACCTAGCCAACTTCCCTAGTTGGATTCCACCATTCAAGCATCGGCTTCATCTTTTTCCAGGTCCAGACACCAGTAAGGACATGTCCTGTTATTTTCCTTAAAGGGAACTCAGAGAGAAATAGGTCTTCATTCATCGCATAAACACTACTTCCAAAAGCTGTCTTCCAAGTATTACATGCCCATCTTCTCACATCACTTAGGGGAAGTTGGCATGTCCTCCTTTGTAAGGTTTTGGAATTTACTGACGATGCATCTGCTTAGTAAATCTTCTCCGATATTGATGTACCACCTATGATTCTTATGCTATCATTGTTTATCTGTATTTACGCCTTCTTCTATGCTTCTGTTGTCCATTTGTCGTTGACGCGAGCCTCTTTCAAAGACGAAGCCAACTGGCTTGTGGGTACTATCTGGATCTCCTGAGTTTTCTCTGGTTCATAGATAAACCTTGCAATTTTATGAGCGATGTTCACCCATCCTCCTTTATATGTACTCTCTGGTGTAATAATGACTGATTTGTTTTTGTCCATGAATGGCGATAAGCTGATGTATCTACCATTTTGTTGTATTTGAGTGTATAGGAAAAATCTGAAAAGTGGTCCTTCATGTTCCATTTCTTGACTATATTCCTGGCCTTTTGTTGCTTCAATAAATACTGATACTAACCACTTCAGGACTTTAAGTCTGATCTTAACACTTCTCATTAAATTTCTGCTGCACTCCACCGGATCTGCATTTGCTGATGGCAGTATGGTGAATCAGCACTACAGATTGTGTTATCCTCCATTGTGCTAAATCTAACTAAAATGCCGGAAAAGGATCCACAGAAAAGGGCTAAGACTAAAATTGGACTGTAGACTGGCTAGGCATGCGTGAAATGTTCGGAAAGGAATCCAGTTTTGTTTCTTTTACACTGATATTTCCCATTCAGCATAGTCAGGTTCTTGTGTTGCTAACTTTTATCTTACTCCAGAAAATGTCTTTAATCACGTCTCAACATCCAAACAGGACAAAGGCATGAAATCATAATATCTGCATCTAAAGGTCAGAAACTTCTATAAAGAAGGGTGAAATTCTAACATTAAACTTTACAAAATTCAAATATCTTAAAGCAATTCCATAACAGGATTTACCTAAAAACAGAAACATACGTTTAAAATCGGAAGAGGTATGGGAACCAGCTTGGGGAAGAGAACAAGTTTGTTACTTCTCTGGCAGTGTGCACCAAGACCTACTAGGAAACAATTTTCCCCACTCACTCCTCAACAAAAAATCTGATTGGAGATAGTCTTTCTTCTTTTACATATTAAACAGATGAGTGATTACTTCCGTTTTCTTTTTATATTCTTCTCTCTGGTTTCTCAGTTTCCGGAATGTGCAAAAATCACTTCTGCGGTAACTCATGGAAAGATGAGGCGTTTAACGGAGGTAGGAAGGGTAGAGAAGAGAAGAAAAGAGATTAAAACTTCTGCGCTTCACCTTAATTTGGTCTTCAAATAAGAAGGTTCAATTTGGCTTATTTATAAAACATGAGCAGTTTGCGCAAAACAGTGCTGCTCTTCTAGGATTAGGTTGGTAGCTAAAACAAAGGGCGGTTCCACGAAAAAATATCAGGTATAGTTATAATCAATTTATTTCTTTTAACTGTAGTAATTTGCAATAGATTGTCATTTATTCTGAAACAAAATTAAAAGCATCCAAACTATAGATCAATATAAAAATAAGGGAAGAAAATAGCAGTTCTTAAAACTCTTATGGAAAATGACAAAGGAAACTCTTTTCAACTAGCAGAAAAGATCCTTAATTCCACAGGAAAATGCTTCCCACCTGCTTGACCTTCTACTATAGGAATCCAATCAGCAACACCTCCATCGACATCCCTTTTTCTTGCAAGTATGTCAAACACTTCTTTACCATGCAAGTTACCAGTTCATATGGAAATTCTGGTGACTGAAGGCACTAAACAGAAGTAGCAAACCTAAAATTACTTGGAAAAAGATGGATCAAAAGACCCATACAAATCAATCAAGAGTCAATGTAATAGACTTGGTTAAGATAGAATACAACTACTTGTACTAAGGTGTAGAGTGGTTATTGCTACACATTAGGTTTGACTACAGACAAAGTGCGAGATTTAGAGAACCTCCAATTTTAGAGACCTCTAAAATATGCCTTCAAAGACAAATTACTTAAATAACCCCAAGTAGGCGTATTTGATTAATTGACTAATTGAATCACTACACCAACTATGATAATAACTGTTCGATTATTGACTTCTGCCACTACATGAAATTCCAGACAATAAAGTCAAAGAAGATATTACTTAATTCTCATGACAAGTAAGAAAAGAACTATTCACCTTTTGAAACTCAACACCAGTAATATCCTTCCCAGTTTCGCTTGGCGGCTTCAATTATAGATGCTTTCTTTTTAGCTTTTCGGCCCTTCAGCCATAAAAAGATCAATAACTACTTTCCTGAGAACAAAATCTATGTATTAGCCAGGGGACTAGGTGTTCATCAAGTAGTTTTAGTTATAATAGCATAGTTACTAACCTCGATCGTCATACTGTGTGGATTATCTGGTAGCTGACTTCCAAAACGTAGACACCATGGATATTTACAGCAACCTGATCAAGCACTGTCTGTATCTCCTCTATAGGTGCAACATCAGAATCACCCGTGGCAGCAATTAAGAAAAAAGCTTTCTTTGGAGGTTCCTTTGGATCAAATGACTTAGAAAGTGCCATTGCTCGCAGACCTGCTAAGATTTGCGGTAAACTGGCAAAAGTGAGTTTGGATTCTCAATTTAGGGACCACAAATTTATATGGAGGAAATCATGTAACTAAAACAAGCCACGCACATTTTTTTCTTGAACAACAAAAATACTCTGTTCCTTCTAAATCTCAGACAGATGAGGGGCACAGGTAAAAGACAATGTAATATATTCTAATTATCCATTGCCATTCTAGAAAAGTAAAGTAGATATATAATATCCCAGAAAGACAAAGCATAAATCTTGGGATGGACAATTTCGACCTAAATACTTGCACAACTCCCACCTTAACTAACAAAGTCAATATGAACAGGACTCTGGGGACAGTGGATTACCGCTGCTCAAATGTATTAAAATATTCCAAAGCAAAGAGAAATGTCCTATAACTAAGCCATATCATCCTTTAGAAGGCTAGTCATACTCGTGATGAAACAATCAGGAGGAATATTCAAGACTGGGAATTGCCACACCTTATGGAGTTATGGTCCAAATTGGAAGAACACTCTGTCAAGCCAGATATCACTGACAGCCTGAAAGGGAAGGGTGGTCCCTATTCAGTGAAAGAAGGCTACTCTCCCTATGCTCCAATGAGATAACTGACAGATGGCCCTAGAAATATATCTGGAAAACAAAGCTAACCATGAAACCCCCCACAAAAAAAAAAGATTATATGTTTGCTTTGGATAGCCTTACACAGGATAATCTAAACAGAAGGAAAACTCAGTCAGTCAATAGATGCTTCATGTGCCTCAACAATTCAGAATCCAATAGACATCTTTCCCTACACTGCTCAGTTGCCACAGATATTTGGGGCATGATTCTCTGTATTTTGGTCTCAAATGGATTATGCCACAGAGCATAAAAAGATGCCTGTCTCAATGGAAAGTTGATAAGTCCATCAGGAAAATCTGGCAGATGATTCCAGCCTGTATCTTTTGGTGTGTCTGGACAGGAAGGAATCGCAGATGTTTGGATGGAAGTTCCAGCACCCACTTGTACTCTCAAGGCTTAATGTCTTTCATGGTTCTTCAGTTGGCAGAATCTCTCACATAAATTGTCCTATTAATTTTTTGGACTTCATCAGCTCTTTAGCATTAGCTTACATTTTGTAGCTATGGCTGATAACCTTCGACTTTGTGCATTTACTACTTTTTAACCTCGGCATCTTCTTGATGCCATCTATAAAATTCTTTCTTCACCAAAGATAAGGATGGAAACAATCAAAAATAGAGGAAGGGTGAAATCAGGAATAATTAAGTAAAGAGGTAATTGACTTACAGGAGAGATTAAAAAATCACCTATTTACCCATTCCTTAAGATCGAAAACATAATATCAAAAGCCATAAAAAGGTGACATGATTAGGAGACAAGATTGAGGAAGGACAGGAGTGGACGGTTCTTGAACCAAAAACAGAGGGACGACAACAGGTGGCAGAAGTTGGAGGGAGCATAGCAATTTTAAAAAGCCGGGACATGATTGTAAATTTGTTGATCAATCAAACCAAGATCAATAAAACCACCTGTTTGACCCAAGTTTCTGCATTTATTCTCAGCTCTAATAATTTGTAACTAAGATAAATACCTTAAATCACTATTCACAAGATAATAAACAATAAAGGCCGAAAGTTCACAAGTCATCTTCAGAGATCTCACCTGCAAACCTTATGGATTCTAAAAACATTTTGAACCGCCTTTGGTAAAGCTTCATTCTTCTGATATAGATGTTCTCAAAAGAAGTGAGCTAGGAGTAGGTTGTCACCACTTGCTAATGCAGGAATGTGGCGCCCAGCGCTTAAAGGATTCTTCATACTAGGCTGTTTCTTCCTCCAGGCAAAAATATCATTGATCTGTTTCCCACGCCTCCCAGGTAGCTTGCTGCTCTCACAATATTACCATAAAGATTTTCAAATTTCTTGTCAGGATGCTCTTTGAGCTTCCAATCATTCAGGTCAGGCCTCTCGACAGCTAATGATTTTAGTGCTGGTGTCGCAGCTTTAAGAATTCAGGCCTCCTGCCAAAAACTGACTTCTTAATCAAAGGTACTCTTGGTAAGCTCATAAAGAACAAAATCCTAAGCTAAAACTTCAACTCCATTATTTGTTCCATAAACCAATGAACTTTTGGAACCCACAATCCTTGAACTAATTGTGCCACTATCTTTGGAGGACTCTCAAAATCTCGTAACAGGATTATCTGGCGCTAGGTGCATTAGAGCATCAAAACGACAGATTGGAGGTCCCTGTTGCAAAAGAACTCAGATTTAGAAATGTGCTGCCTTTACGGGTGATGGACCATGGGTCCATGTAAAAACGAACTTTATTGCAGCCTTGCAGGAACTCAACAAATACAAGCAGCGCACAATCCAAATAGTGGGTACAAACCTCGAAGCCCAAGTTCTAACACGTTCTTCAAGAGGTAATTGAGACAACCTGAAAACCATCCATTTGGAAAGAATGTTATTTTAGGAGAGTTGAGAAACATGGCATATCAAGAACTGCTACCTAATCACATGACTGGGATACTAAAAGGAAGAAACAGCAAATTTCTGGCTAGAAAGACAACAATTAGAATCACAAACAGAAGCCATTCAAGTCATTGGCTGCATATTTATGTTTAACTATCAGCACACCCTAGCGAATATAAGTCACACCAGCCAATAATAATTAATTCCAAGGGATCAACTTTAACAACTGGCTATTAAGGAGAAAATTCTTTTAGGAAAAGAAATCAATTTGATGATGACAAGGTTGGAACACCAAGGATAAGATGACAAGAGAGGTGCAAGTTTGGCTAAGTAACATGATGAAAATGTATCCAACTGCATAATTTGGAATAACAGTCCACTCACGTTCTGGTCCTCAAGAAGTGATGAAAATGGAAATAAGATTATTACATAAGGATTCACAAAACTGCTGAAGTTTTGTAAGATCTGCCAGTACTCTAAATTAGAAAGAAGCTTAGGCTGTGTTTTCTTTTTTATTTCATTGCTGAAACATCAAGAATAAAGTCACTTTCTGGCAAACTGGGTTCTCTGGCAAGCGAAGCATAATGTATCTGCATTATTACTGTCATATTTACTATAATGAAAAACCAAAGCAACAAAACTTGAAGCCTTTAACACCCCCCCAACAACGCCAAAATTAACTCGGAAACACATTTTTCAAAAGCAGGGACAGCAATGCTTCCCGTATAAACAATAGAATATATGTTGGAGTGAGTGAACACCTCATCTAAAAGTTTAAGCTATTTAGAGAGCATACTTTTATTTATTTCATCATGCCTACTGCCATCTAACGTGCAGGCCTGACTCTTTTTCATGGGTCAAGCACGTGGAGATTTTTTTGGATAATGGTGTCGGTGAAACTCAAAGTCAGGACGTCTATCTGCTTTGATTTGATCATATAGTTGTTTGTGTTTACAGTTATTTTATGTTTACAATTTACATATAACTTTTTTATTATTTTATTGTCTTGATTCAATTTTCTTCAGTAAAATGTACGATTTAATTGTGTCTTGAAATTCCAAGTCTGAGTTCTCTCAGAAACCCAGCCTACCATTTCATGAGTGTTATTTATCAAAACCCTCACAGCCCTAGTAGACCGGATATTTTTTTCCACTTTTTGAATCTGACAGACACAGTACCACCGAGAGAATTCAGAGTCTAGACTGTTTCTACACCATTTGCCAAAGATTAGCTAACCCTTAGAGATTCTTTGGCCCCGACTAATAACCTCTGATCTTTTCTTGTGTTTACGACTCTCTCCCAAATTTTCCCCCAAATATTATTTCCTCCAACCACACCTTCCGCTACAAAGTTAGCAAAACCTCCCAATTCTGCATTCTTAGAAATCCCCTCCACAATATTTTGTTGAACTTGATTCTGTTGGTGAAATTCTCCCTTCTCCACCGATACCAAGCCAGCAGAAGCATTCCTGCCCCTCCTTTGAGAGATTTTTCCCAGCTCAGAAAAAGGATTTTCTTTCCAGTTGATCTTTGCCCATTTAGTGGGTGAAATTGCATCCACCGATGCTGCGGCAGCAGTTACTATGTGAATCAAATCTCTGACATTGTAGGGAAATTACCAGTCCATCATCCAAAGTCAAGTCAATTGCTAACTAAAAACTAGATTATGAACAAGTAATCCAAAGATCGTCCACAAGTTCACAACCCTCTACTCAACATTGTACAGAAAGCAAAAAGTGGTTAAATAAAGAAAATGTAAGCGGGAAATAAGGAAATGAATTACAATAATTTACAATGTCTATGAAAAAAAAAGAGAATAATATCGCAGCAAGTGAGATGATTCAACGTACTAGAGGATGATAAACACCACATAGCAAAGAAAAAAACAGCTCTATGATCATAGATATGAATAAAAATTTGTTTGTCCTTAGCACCTCCAAACCTCCAGTAATGTCAAAACAAAGATGCTTGAGACCAATTAGAGTGGCTGCAGTACCTTGTTAAGTTTCTGAATCTGTCAGTGTCAGCTGGTCTTCAGGACAAAAAGCGTTCAGATAATCAACCCTGTGTATCAAATTAGCAGAAAAGGAACTGGTATGAAATAAAATTATTCTTAGAATGTGCAATTTGGATTCTGAAAGTGTTAGAACATCCTTTTTGCATTGTTCTGTAGCATATGATATTTGGGCATGTTCTTCTCTATTCTTGAGACTAACCTGAGGTCAAGCTATGCATCAAGAAACATAAAGCGGTGTTCATGGAAAGTTGGAAAAATCCATCAAAAGGTTTGGGAAATGGTAACTGTTGCTATTTTTTGGTGCACCTGGAATGAACAGAGTTATAGATGTTTTGAAGGGATTTCATCAATTTTTGGACTACACTGGATATGTTGTTGTCGTCTGCTCCTTAGTGATAGAATGGTTTTTTAACTCTATGAGTCGGCACTATCTCCTCTCTTGCATTATTCTGTAACCTTGCAGTGTGGAGCATGTTCTTTTCTATTCTTAGGACTACCTGGGTAAGGCCTATTCAAATCAAGAAGCATACAAAAGCTGTGTTCATGAAAGTTGAAAATCCATCAAAAGGTATGGGAAACTGGTACCTGATATGCTATTTTTGGTACATCTGGAATGAATAGGGAGTATAGATGTTCTGATGGTTTTTCAATTCCTACTAAATGTACTCAAAGCAACATGTA
This sequence comes from Datura stramonium, assembly GCA_018107945.1. Lineage (NCBI taxonomy): Eukaryota > Viridiplantae > Streptophyta > Magnoliopsida > Solanales > Solanaceae > Datura > Datura stramonium. Next base: position 66,811 of record JACEIK010001065.1, read on the forward strand.
CCAAATTGTTGAATTAGCTCAATCAAGTCCGTGTAACTAGTTAGGTTTGAATTTGTGGGATACACTGGGTATGTTGTTGTTGTTGCTGTTGTTGTCTGCTCCTTAGTATTAGACACTATCTCCCTCTCTTGCATTGTTCTGTAGCATATGATTCGAGCATGTCCTTTTCTATTCTTAGACTAACCTGGAATTCAAGCTTACACCATCGAAGCATATGGCGGTGTTCATGGAAAGTTGGAAAATCCATCAAAGGGTTTGGGAAATGGTACCTACTGCTATTTTTTGGTGCATCTGGAATGAACAGAGACTTATAGTGTTTTGGATTTTCAACTCCGACTCATATACTCAAAGCAAAATGGTTACGTTTGTTTAATTGGCTCAATCAGGCCATTGTAACAAGTTGCTTTCAATTTTTCGACTGCACTGGATATGTTGTTGTTATTGTTGTCTACTCCTTAGTGATAGAACAGTTATTCTGTGTTTATGAATGTGAGCAGGCACTACTTGCCATCTCTTGTAATTTTTGCTTTGCATCTTTTGGGTGCTTTTTAGTGAATTACCCTTACTTAATAAAAAAAAAATGAGAGTAGAATGTGTCATCAAAAACAAAAGCAAAAAAAAGCTCTAAGGTCCGTTGGAGCTTTAAGTGCAAAACACAAATAAAGCATGCGCTTTAATGAGAAAAGCGCAAATGGAGAAACATACAAATATATATAAATGTTTAGTCCAAGACTAATAATTACAACTATGAATATAAAATATATGGACAAATAGATTGAATTTTTTTGGGGATAAAATGAAATATCGATTGTTTAGTGTCGCCTCCCTAAAAAAAACGCTCATTTGCAAGGAGAGTTTGTCTTAGAGCCTTGATGATGACACTAAAGTGCACATTAAGTGAAACGCTCAAGGTGTTTGAGCCTCACTTCAGGGCTTAAGGGCGCTTTAAGCGCGCCTTTGACAACATTGGAGTAGATAAGTGTATGTTTTGAGGCAGGAAAAATGCTTCTTCTAATTTTCCTGAACAAAAGCAGTTTGTAAAAAATATATCGTTCGAGCGAAGAAAAATCAAACATATTAGCAGACACATACGGACTCATTGAAAATGGTACTGGGGATCCTTCCTCCATGGCCATTTTCTGCAGATATCCGGCTGAAATGTCACTCCTAGCTCCGTTGTATTTTAGATGTAACCAAAGCTAAAACAGGAAATGAAATAGATATCAATAACTTCAAAAGGATCTGCATTAGTAAAACTGTTTGAAATGATATTGGCAACTACATGGAGAAAGCTAAATGCTCTGATCAGCATAATAGAAAACACGCAACAGAAACATCAATCCAACCCATAGTAGATGAAAAATCAGCGGACACAAAAGCTAAGAACAATATGGAAATTACATTAGCAGATACTGAAAAGCAGAAATTTTGTCAGTACATGTTCACAGGTGTTCATACCTCTCCAATATCCTTGTTGTTCCCAGGTGGTTTGCTCTGCACAGAAGGTATATGTTTCAAGAATAAATCAAAGGAAAGGTAAAGCACTTTTACGAAAAGTTTGACCAGCATCAGGGGAGAGATAGCCTAGTTGAAAGAGATCAGCCACCTCAACCAATAGATTGGGGTTGACTCGAGTCACCAGTGAGGCAAAGTGGAAAGGCAGGTACTGGACTCTGGTAAGGGGTTTTGACTGTGGAGTTTACCATACTAGAAAGAAGTCTTGAAAATAGCAGAGTGCTTAGCAACAGAAGACCAATTTTAGGCATTCCCTTTATCATTATTTATTTTAAAATGTGCAAACCTAGTAAATCAGGAACCAAAGTCCTTAACATATGATATAAAAGTGCTAGCCACTGATCTGTACCATAATATCACAAGAAAAGTAGTCATATAGAAGGTCCATACAAGTTGAGCTTAGGAGCTGGCATCAAAGAGCAAAACATGACATGAACCTGCTTCTTTGATGGGCCCCACAGGCTTTTCTCATGACGTCTTAGTTTTCAACACTTTTTCATCATTGCTGGTGGTAATGTTCTTCTTCAACTCACTTTCCTTAAGATGCTGCTGTGATGGTCGGAGCTGTACAGCACATGGAGCAGGATGGGAGGTGTAACTGCATAACAAGCAATGGCAGGCGTGACTATGGGAGAACATTAATAAGCATTGATATTTTTCTTTTGACTGCAGCAATGAGATTCAAATGTCGCTATCAGCAAACTTAGAAATGTTAGTTGAAGTTTCTCAGACCAATGTATATAAGAAACAGCAAATATAACTAGAGGGACTTGATAATTTTTTATACTAGTGGCAGAACTTCGGATAAATACGAGAGCCAGAAGATCTATAACAGTTCCCAACTGCATAGATAACTGCAGAGTTAGATTTGACAGTAGATATTTGCCTTGAAATTGGAATGAGATTAAAAATTGATAATAACATTTGAAGTTGAGGTAGCAGCCCCAAATTGTTATGGTCCTAATTAGTTCTTGAAAAAGAATGGGACAAAAGCTGAACACGTATAAGCAAATACAAAACCTGTGGAAGACTAACTTAGTCAATCAGAACTACACAAGACTAGAAGTTAAATATGCAGTTAAGCCATCAACAACGAATTGTTTACCTTATCACCAATGAGGATCCCCACAGCATAGCCAGAGGTGCAAGTTGGTAATGGCATCCAAGATGTAGAAAGAGTCTGGAAATTCAGAAACAATCAGACTCTGGGTAAAACAATTAGAACTGTAATTCCTGCTAAGGGAACAAATATCAAGTGCAGAATTTCCAGAAACTAAATGTCGAATTTTGCAATAAAACCTCCTGAACCACACCTAACAACAAGTTACAACAATGAAGCTGAAATATATATCAGTATACAGAGGCGGACGCAGGATTTGAAGGTGGTGGGGCACCACTATTTTTGGCATAGTCATGCCATTTTACTAGTTACTAAGTTTGACGTGCAACTTTCTTAAAACTTAATTCATATGACAAGTTATGCGCAATGTATAAACTTCAAAATGATCGAATACATTAATTTAGTAGTAATATATGAAAGTAAACCAACCATTCATACTTGACTTCAGTGCACTTTCATATACTAAAAGCTATGGGTGGGCGTTCCATTTTCGGTTCTTCAGTGGTGCATATTGAATACCAAATTCGGTTCGTTTCGGTATGTGGTTGATTCAAGTTTCCTAATTTTGATTCTAATAAAAACGTCAAAATGGGAAAAATCTCTAAAGATACTTGAGATGAGCATATAGGATCCTTGAGATAGAACCCATGACACCACTAGAACAAACCTGAAAACTCTTCTGCATGCATGCTAGCCTTGATCATATACTATCATTTATCAGAAAAAACCTCCTTACCCTACACAAGGTAGGGTAAAGGTTTGCCACACCCACACCCTCCCGGACCCGCTTGTAGGATTATCTGGGTATATTGTTGTAGCATCTTCATGAAACAGTAGCTTGAGTAGCTTATTTTTGTAAGTTTGATTATTGGAGCACACTAAACTAGGAAAAAAAAATTAAAAGTGTGTGTGCGTATATATACACACACACACATAGTACTTCCATGTCCTCACATTAAAAGTGCATATAATCCTGTTGACATTCATATTTCATCATTTTGAGAAATCATCTACTCCCAATTTTGACAGGTCTAGAATTACAAATATCACACAAAAGCAACTGAAGATATTTTTAAGCGTTCAGACAATTAATATTTCACCAAACTGCATAGCGGCTCTGATAAATTACTCCTACTATCTCTGCCAATAAATCTCTGGCCTTTTTACCTTTATACTGAGATCAGTGTGGCGAGAGCAGGGACATGAAGCAATAAATGTGATGTGCTTGAATATCGGACAGCAGTTGTTGCAAAAGAAGCTATAGGGGGCATTTCGTATATGCAGGACTAGTTTTCTAAAGATTTAACCAAAGAACTGGGACCTTATAACGGAGAACCCGGGCAGTGCCGAAATTTTAAAATAATTAATACAGAAACCGAACCAAAGAACCGGATTATTTCGGTTTGGTCCGGTTTTTTGAATTTTATGCCCAACCCTACTGAAAACGGTTAATGATGCTATCATTTCTTACATTTACAAATATGTTCTTTTGAATGTAACAAACTAAACAACCATTTTAAAAGCATCACTAATATTAGAACACAATTCATTTTTGATATGCTTCATGGATGAGAATTTTCCTTCTATTGTTGCAGCGGCGGCAGATAAATAAAAAGGCAAACAAGTCGGAGCGAATGCATGTTGACATTGACACCACTTGATTGGAAAATTTAACTAAATATGCGTTATATGTATCATATATGAAGAAGTGGATATATTAAGCAAAAAATGATAAAACTTGACAACGTGTATTCTTGTTTTGGTGGTCCACCTCAGTTGCTCTAAGGTATAGGATCGGCACACAAATAGAAATTTCTTGTAATAACCTAATTTTTAATTAAGGAGTAATTTGTAATTTAACCAAAATAAAAAGAAAAAATAGATTGAGGAGTTTAAAAAAAAAAGAAGAAGAGAATGATTTAATATGAAGGGGCAGGGCACACTACTGTAAAAGCAGAAACAGAAATGGCAGAAGCTCAAAGAAAGAGAATCAGCAGAAGAAAAGAAAAGACAGGGAGAAGAGTGAAAAAGAGGGAGAAAAATAGAAATTTTCTACCCAAATCATTAAAGTAATAATCATAATCCTTTACTTGAGTTTATTATGCAATTATAAGAAAGTATTAGGGCAGAAACATGCAGAAATTTTGAAGAATTTAGAAAGTTTTAACCCTAGGGTTCTTCAACCCAAATCTTCAATTTGAAAGGGCAAATGCTATCAAAATTCGATTTTGATTAGTGTTCTAGAATCTGTCGTTCGAAGAATATGTTTGTGGTCATGGTTCGAAAATTTTGTCCCGTTTATCAGAGTTGACTTTTTGTGCCAAACCTTTGACCGCAAATTTGACTTTTGTTAAAAATTAAGAAAACATCTACCGAAGAATTTTTGACTATTCTAAATCCATTTATGTGTAGTTTGAGGTGATCAGAGACCCAGAGCATGTTACGAATTATTGAAAAGCGTGCTTGAGTTGAGAATTCTAGGTAGTGATTTTAAGCTTTGGGTGCTAGCTTTTTCAAATCCATTTTTAAAAATGTGTTTGTCATTCCGTCCATGTGTTGGGACGAGCATGTGCTTGGCAGAATCAGGTCTTCAAACCAATGAGAATACTTTATGTTCAAGGATACTAAAACTTTCTTTATAAAATTGTTTCGAAGTGATATAATTGTGAGCCATAAGGTTGAGATATTGAGTATGCTTCTTGATATCCATTTGACGGCATTAGTAATACGCTTCTTGACAGTTTTGGCCATTGTGTATGATTCTTGACAATGTTGGACAATGTGTATGCTTAGAATATAGTTGGAGCCTTGGGTATGCTATCGTGGACTCGTGGTGTTGATTGATTGCTCTGCCATTTTTGACAGCCCTTAGTAAAATGTGTTGAGGTATATAGTATTAGATAAATAATTGCTTAAACCTTATCGGAAAGATATTTATGATATAATACTTTGTGTAAAAATATTCTCGTGCTTGTGGTGTGTTTGTATTTTTCTAACACTTGCTCTAGGAGTATCTAAAGTAGCGGCTCAAGGATCTTCTTGGGTTATATTATATATAGCTAAATCTACTTACACTGCATGTCTATGCAGAGTCTTGACTAACGAAGGGAAGAGATTAATGGGTGAAAAGAATCCATTTGCGTAGATTTTGTGGGTAGATAAGACATCACATTGTTCATGGAGAGTTTGTCGTTTTGACTCTATCTATTTCATAGCATATAATTTCTTTCTTGGAGTTCGCATGCGCGACGGCTAACTCGTGTAGCTTTATTAGATGCTCCATGGTCTTATTGTGGGATTTGGGCTAGAGAAATTAGTATTTGAGTGATCATTAAATTTCCATAGGTTAGTATAGATTCGTTGAATTACTATTCTCTACTTAATGATTATTAATGAATTTAGACTTGCATGTATTGCTTTCGGTGCTTATATAAATGCTTACATAAATGAGTAAGTGAAGAAAAAGCGGCTCGCTCGGCGGAGTAATGTTAGCAAGTGTTAGTCACGTCAAGGGCATTTGGGATGTGACATTTCTTTTGCAAATTTTCGAACCTCTTTGTTAAGAAAATTGAGGCTTAAAAAACGAAACTGAACACTTGAATCTAATATGTGATTCTAACATTGATGAGTCCCTCTTCATTATTTCAAAAACAAATATATTATAAAGGATATTCTAGAGATAGGAATCGAACAGAGGTCATCCAATCAGAAACGCAGAAGCAGCGCAAACAGTGCCCCTATTCGCTTTTGTGAATCAGGGTGCACAATCAAATATATACTCGATTCATAAGGTATATACACCTATATATACAGAATTTTAATCGAGTTCAACATGGTCCACCTATGTTCCACATGGGTCAGCCTGCGTACGTATCCACACATCCATAAGAGCAAGGAGTATGCCCAAAACAGATGGCATCACAAATGGAATTTAAGATGGAGAAATAGAGAGACAAATAATAAGAAAGATCAGATATCAGCGGCAGTCAAGCCATTTCATTAACATGGAAGGCAAAAAAATCTAGAACACCAAAATTGAAGGTCAAAGATACATGGAAGAAAATAATATCAGAGAGTAAGGAGTATCCAAAACAGATGGTATTACAAAAGGAATTTTTAAGGTAGAGAAATGGAGAGACACATAATAAGAATGATAGTATCAGCGGAAGTCAAGCCATTTCGTTAACATGGAAAACAAAAATACATAGAGCCACCAAAGTTGAAGGTCAAAAGATGCATGGAAGCAGATAACATCGGAATCCAATAAATAATTTATAGAAATGAAGAGATTGGAAACAATTTCAGCAAGTATAGAAACAATCTTTTAGGATCTACATATGACGAGAAAGTGATTAGGTAGGATCTCAAAATATAAAAATCATTTCCGCGAAATGTTGTGCAAGATGGTCCCAAAAAGAATCTATAATCTGTTACAGCATTAATATTCCAGGGAATATCTTCTTTAGACCAGAAATACAACTGGAACAATGAGTTCTAATCCTCTACATGTGCTTTGTAAAAAAAATTCTCTTGGTCCTCTCTCCGAGTCATTTCAAAATTTGCACCATGGTCCAACGCCAGAATTCCCACCCTCTTGATATTGATCATTTTCCAACTGGACAAGGCCTCCGCCACCATTTAGTCAATACCCCAGAAACATTATATACAGAATAGATGACTCCATGATCCCTAAAGAAAACCACCAAGGTAAGAGCAGACCATTGTCTTGGGCTATTATAGTTAGTTCCTCTAACCAGCCAATCAATGTCCTCCCGCAGTTGCATGCAACAGAAAATGATCACTACTTATCCCCCTCCTCCTTAGAGTTATTTGATATAGAATGAACAGTTGAGCACTAGGTAAAGAAACAGTCTCTTTTGTGCTTTTTGTCTTTCCCCATAAAATAGGTCTTGTATCAATGTCCAACAAACATATTTAGCAAGACCTATCTAATGAACAATTCCTACCTACTTCGTCCATATCATTCCATCACTGACTTCAGATATTTCACAATTGTAAATCTATTGAGGAGGTTGTTACTTTTGTATCTAATCCTAGATTTGTCATGTGAAATTACATTTCTAAATGCGCCAAATGTCTTCTCGAGTAAATCTTCCATTATCCTCCTTGCTCCTTGTTGTCATATTCACATTTTTGTATGTAGTATAGCCGAGGAAACATCTCTATTAAGACTTAAAGTTAATTGTTAACTTCCACACCATATATCAGTCAAATTTGCATATGGTTATTTCATTTTGAAGTAGTCTTTACTGTCCTTGTGATTCCTTCGCACAAGCATACACCTAATAGTTTGTAACAATATTAATAAACTACCAATACTACAATATTTTGTTGTGATCACTCACTACATAAAGCCCTCATTCAGAAACATCCATAATTATTTCCACAGAATAGATTGATTAAAGGTGGATCTCTTTGTTATATCCATTAGCTCGTCTTCACATACACACACCATTTTTGTAGCCAATACACAGCTGCCACAAGGTGGATTTTACTTTTTAGAAAGGGAGAAAAACTGATCTTAGCAGCCAATCACTAGCAGCACTAAGCCTATCCCTAATAATTTTATGATCGGAACTAGGGAAAGAATATGTGTATGTGCGCGCACTCATGCGTGTACAGTGTAACTTTTAAAAACACGGACTATTATGTGGGTACATGCTACCTCCCACCAACTAACAACAAATGTACCAGGTAACTCTACCTGCCCACAAAGGCCTACACACATGAAAAGAAATCACCTAGTTTCCTTTTTGTCTCTGTTGCAATTTAAGAAAATATATTAAAGTCTAGTTTCCATATATCTCAAAAGAACCTGCTTTTTCATTGTTGCTGCATGGACAGAGTCTCTGTCAATTTTTAGAATCAACATCTATTGCCAAATCAACCTCCCATTTCTGCAGTTGAAGATCTCAGCCTCACCTGCAAATATATTTAAAAAATGAATTCAGACATCCAAACTGGTCATTTAAAACCAGTCAATCCGTTCTTGCCTTTAGCATCACATTTCAATTTGATATTTGATGCTAATGATTTATCTCGCATATTAAAAAATGACCAATTTGTTCACCAGATGAAAACATTAAAAGTAGCTGTAACTCACCTCTTGGCATCTTCCATCCAATTCATAGGGACGCCATACGGGCCTGTGGATATTGAAACACATATAGCTGACAAAGAAAAGCAAATTATACTTCACAAACAGAAAAAATTGCATATTCAACAAATAAAAAAACGTTACTTGGATAGAGAAAAATCTACCTGATTACTAGGATCAAAGGAAGGGGTAAAACACACATCAATTTTCACGAACAATTTCTACATCTTGATCACTGTCAGTTTCCATCGCGACATGTTCTTCTGCCGGAGTCGTTTTCCGTAAACTCTCCTTCCAATGGAACGTCGTCCTTAACCGTTTTCACTCCGCTTTCCGCTAGATGATCTCTTAGTGGGGGTTGTGAACTCAATTCTTGCTTTTTTAGTGAAATATCCGAATCAGATGATCGCAGTGGTTACTTTTGGGTTTGGTTTCTGGTTGGGAAACTTCAATTTAGAGTTTTGGGAGCAAAACGGGCTTGCCTGCTCGGGACTTTACTTGGACCGTCGAAGTCCAAATCCAACTCCGACATTTTCTCGATGTACTTCGCCGGAAAAGCAAAAGTGAAACTGTCAAATAATAATGGGGGAGGAAGGGTTTAGGGTTTATTAATTAGAGCTGAGGATCTTTGCCGCTGGTTTCTGGTTGGGGCTTCAATTTAGAAGTTTTAGGGGCCTCTTTTGCCGTTTGTTAAATAAGAAATTTTGATAAATCAATTAATTAAACGAAAAAATGATCCTTTTATTTTATTAAAAATGATTTAAAATATCCTTCTTCCGCTGATTTGAATTTGCCTCGTCTTCCATTTTATTGAACAAAATATTGTATTATTGTGATAAATATAATATTTGTATAAATTATATTATTTATTGTTGTTACATAATGTCATTCACTTATTTATTTTAAATGATAATTTTTAAGAAAAATAAAGTAGGGGTTGAGTTATTATAAAAAAGTAAAGTAAATGATAATATAGGATTATTAGATACTAAATAAGTAAAGATAAAATGCAAGAAAAAATAAGATAACGACATGATCACATCAAATAGGTCATTATATAAAATGCATTTTTTTATCATTACTTAACGATAAATTTAATGATATGATATAATAAAATTAAAAAATTTATTAAAAATAAATATTATATTTAAATTAATAACACAATACAATATCATACATAACGATCATCAACAAGCCGTAAAATATAATACAAATCAAAAGTGATTTGATCTACATAAAAAAATTGATCTCCGCGGGCGAGGATGAAATAGTGGAAAATTTGATCGGCATTTTTAATTCCAAAATTTTAAAATAAAATAGTATGTGATTTCAAATATTTATTATATAGATAAGATAATCATATAAAATATGTAATTTTTGTTAATTATACACATCTTCAATCAAAGGCAAACCAATATGGAATGGTGAGAATGCACGTGCATACGTTAATTTTTGAAAAAATTATATCTACAAAATGATTATATATTAGTTTGTGCACCTTCAAACACAAAATCCAACATAGTGCAGCAGTCCCTAAATATCTACATAAATTTGCTACTACAAGTTTGAGGGTTATTCATTTTTTAAAATCTAGGGAAAGGTTCCAAATACGCTCAAGCATGTCGGAATTTGTTATTCTGGCACTAATTTTGCGGAGGGTCACCCATGAGCGCAGGCCCATTTTTAAAGTAGAATATGTGCCCCCTTATATGATGATGTGGTATAGAAAATGTAATACATTTTTTTTAGGAAGTGACGAGTTATATTCCTTTAAAAAAAAGAATCTCCTTTTTCTTTTTTAACAATCATTATAACTACTGCTTTCATTACCCGGAAGTAGCCCAGCCACATTCACTACAATAAAATTCACTCATTCTCCAATTATTCCTCCACAAATAATGCTCCTTCTTTTCTGTCGAGATCAAAAGCAAAAAAATCTAACTCAAAGCATCAAATTTGTTGAAGAATTTTATTTTCTTATCAATATCCAATAAATTAAAGTTCAATTCTTTCTAAATTATTTTTACCTAATATGTGTAATGTGGAGCCAGAACTACTAAATTTGTTGTTCTTGTTGATTTTTGAAGAGAATTATGAAGAAGGAAGCAAATGGAAAGCAAAGCTAGAATGAGATTTGAATATGTATTTATATTTAAAAGTATTTGAAAGATCAACGCGGCCGGCGGTGGTGGTGGTGACCGCGAAAATTTTCCTACGACCTCGCCTAGAAACTTCCAACTACCATGTTGATATGTCCACCACCCTCACTCTTCCTCCTTTAAGTCTTCATTTGCCTAAACATCATAGTTCTCTTTCAATATTAGCGAAAAGAAAAAAAAAGAAAGATAAGAAGAAAAAAACCTCATAATGAATCTACATTAGCAAAGTAAAAAAAATATAAAAAGAAAGTAAAATTAAAATGAATAACATAAGAAAAAAGGAAAAAAGGAAATGAATAAAAATAAATAAATAATTTTAAAAATTAGTGAAATGTCGGCACGTGTTTTCACAATTTAGTACAAATTTGAAAGTTACTTTTCAGGGTGCATATATTTCATTTCAATAGTTCATGAGGTCATAAGATTTCCGTAAAGTTATAGTGTGTGTAACAACAAATTCGATATAGTGACAATGTGTTTGAATCTTTTTCCTAAAATCTAAAGCTAATAAAGAAATACATGATCTTGAGTTCTTCATTACGCTTTCCGGTTTCCGAATGTAACCATTGGAAAATGAAGTTAAGTTGTAGCTTAGTTTTTAAAATTTTGGGAGGTTAAAAGTGTGTATTTTTTGAAAAAAATTACATAATTAAGCAATTGTTAATCATATTTACAATATATAACTGCACTTTTAAAAAATTATAAAAAATAGCAAAATAATTACACAAATAGCACTTTTTCTGACAAGTTCTGTATCAGCTTTTAACGATACCTGCCAATCTCATTCGACGTATTTTACTCCAATTCGAATACATTTTCTTCATCTTTCAAAATCTCTAGATATTTCCTCTGTGTTTCACTCTCACTATTTTTATTCAATTTTTCTTTCCACTATTCCGTGATTCTTATGTAAGTTTTTACGATTTTTACCTCGTATTTCATATATTATCAACTTTTTCAATATCTTTAAATTTTAAGGTTTTTTCTCAAGGTATAATCTTGCTTTAAAATGGTGGATAAATCATCACAAAAGGATAGCCATGCAGGTATATCGTAATAGACAGCTCATACAAGATTTTCATCGTTTGATCTGTCTTTTAAACAAAGAGCAATGGCAGGTACCAAGTCATGACTTCTTTGTTGTGATAGTTAAGAGATGAGGTCAGGAAGAAAATTGATGCAACTTTGCAATTTTTTCAAACTTTTTGTTGTCTTTGTGCGTCAATGCATGTGGATTAACAGTTTCAACATTTAGGCAGAGTTTTAGTTATGTCTATCTTATCCACCATATATAACGACGGAATTGATATATGTATCAGTATTAGATTTTTGATAATCCATAATTGTTATGTACTAATACATATTGCTTTGTGCGTATCAATACATTTGTACCAATTTGTTATTAACATATCAATTTTTTGAGTGATACATGAGTATATAAAGTACTATATTGTTTATCAATATGTAAATTTTCTTTAAAAAAACATACGTAAGAAATTGCTTAATTCATAAATTTGATATGTATCACTACATATTATGATACATACAATAATGAGCTCATTTTTTTAAAACTTAAATTGTATACATATAAATGAGGTTTGATACCGCATTCTTCTACAAAAGATACGTTCATGTATCATATTTCCAACTACTAATTTATCCATTTTTTATAATAATAGCAAATATTTCAACAATATTAGATTTCGAGATACAATTTTTGTATACATTGAATTCGATTGAACCACGCTTAGGGTGGAAACTGACACAAAGATCATCCTCACTATTAACATTCACGATGGCACCATTTTTCTTAACATTATATGAAATATTGATATATAATTGATACAATCAAACTCTGTTACATTTCTTTAGCTCAACTTACCACAATCTCACTCACGCTATTATTTCTTTCTGCGGAATTATCTTCAGCAATATATCTTATCTCAATTTTTATACGTATCATCAATCCTTAATTGCTTCATAATCGCTCCAACAAGTCGAGTCATACGAAGCAGTCCTTGATGATGATTCCATCTATGGCATAATCTTTATATTCATTATGCGGGTCCTAGCCTATTGCGTGAAACAATACCATTATGTTGGACATATTTTCTTAAGGGTTTGCACGTTGATACACACCAAAATATATAAATAAACCAAATTATAATGTTTTAAAATAAAAAAAAAAAACGATTAAAAAAAATAAAAAAAATAAAAAATTCTAGAAAATCTGATTTTTCACGAATTTTCGCTCTTTTTGTATTTGAAGTCTTTAATTTGAAAAAATTTCTTTTTTAAAAAATTGGGAATTAGTTGCACTAATTACATTATATTTCCGTCATTATGTAACAAATCAAACATAATAAGGAATTATTTAAGGGTGATATTTTGATACAATCTCGAGTGTTTATAGGAAAACGGTATTAAACGGTAAAAAAATTGCTAATAAATATAAATTTGGTAAATCATATTTTGTAATTATTTTGTTACATCATGCTATTTATGAAAATTTTCTATTTTTTTACAAAGCATTTTATTTTAAAAAATTTGAGATGTTTGCTTAAGTTTTGAGAGAAAATAAGTGTTTAAAGGAAGTAACCTGTTTTCGAGAAGTTAAAGAAAATAGCTTATGTTTAAACATACTTATTTAAAAACACTCTTTAAAAACATTGAAACGCTAATTGCCGCTCAAAATATTTTAAATTTATTAGTCAAACACAAACTATTTTCACTAAAATATTTTTAATAAACACTTTTAAAAAAAATGTTTTTCAAAATAAACTAATCTTAAAAAATCAAACTATTTTTACTAAAAAAAAATTAATAATTTAATTGGCTAGACTCACTTCCAAAGCAAAAGCGTGACTACCAAAGCCTCCTTAAACCCTACTCCATTTTCACCCTTCGAGCACATCAAAGGCTCATCTCACACCCACCTTAACCCTAGAAGAAATGTCTTCTTCCATAGCTTTGCGCCAGGCGCAGCTCCTGGCGGCCGCCGCCGCCTGCCAAGCAGCATCCTTCCACCACCACCATCTCTATCTCCAAGCAAAATCAAAGCTCAAAGCCAGGCAGAGACCTGACAAAGCCCTGGGGTACTCATCTGTTCTGATGGTTACATTTCCCCTCTGTCCTCCCGCTATGCTCAAGAATACACTGTCAAGCGCCTAGCTAAGTCCCACCGTTTCTCCGACATCGAAAATTTCCTCGAATCTCACAAGAATAACCCAAAAATTACCCAAGAGCCTTTTCTTTCATCCATAATCCGTTCATGTGAGTCACCGGGATGTTTGATCACACGCACTTAAAATTTATCGTCAGATGGATGATTGGGCACCCCAGGTCAGCTACTTCCTTCAATGTGCTTTTATCTGTACGTGCAGTCGAAACTATATGATCGTGTCGCCCAGCTGTTTGATGAAATACCAGTTAAGTATGGATTTTTACCTGATAAAGTGTCGTACGGTATATTGATTCCTGGTCATATTGTGAGATGGGGTCGCCGGAAATGGCAATGGAAAGACTCAAGGAGATGGAGGAGAAAGGAATAACGAAGTTAATTGTTACTTTAACTACTATACTGCATTCGTTTTATAAGAAGGAAAGGTAACGAGACTGAAAAAGTATGGAGATGAGATGGTGAGCAGAGGGTCTGGGCCAGATGTTGGCGCATACAATGTAAAAATTATGAACATTCAGGGTGGTGATCCGGGCGTAACGGTGAAATGACCGATGCCGGATTAAGGCGACACGATTAGCTACAATTGCCAGTGACTTGTTTATTGTAAGAAGAATGACTTGATGGACGGGCACAGAAGGTTTATGAGGATCTGGAGGCAAATGGGTGCAGTCGAATGCTGCAACTTTAGGACTTTGATCTTTTATTTGTGTAAGAAGGGAAGGTTTGAAACTGGGTATAAGGTGTTCAAGGAGAGTGTGAGAAATCACAAAATCCCAGTTCAATACACTCAAGTATTTGGTGGAAGAGGTTGGTGAAAGTCAAAGTTGAAAGATGCAAAAGGGATGAGTAGAACAATGAAGAAGAAGTTCCCTCCTAATTTGGTAGGGAGAGAGGAGATTGGACCAAGCTAGAGGAAAAACTTGGTTTGGCTAAAGTTGAAGCCGGTGATAATGGGTCAATGAGACTAGTCTGGCTTAGTAGGTGGGTGTTGTCTAACTATTTTGTTTGCTTGTAGTGTTTATTCACATTTCCATAACTTAAGAGGGCTTTTAGATCATTGAATTTTTCTTGTTTATCATAAAGATTTAAGTTCATACTTGGAACCTGCCATTTTTTATGACCTTAATATATAGCTTTACATGTAAGTTGAACTTATCTGCAGATGCGGAACTCCATGAGTTGACTCTCTTGTTGATCCTTTCCTTTGTTCGTCTCTCTCTCTCTCATGAATCCCATTGGCTGAAATTTGTCGCCATATCTTAACATTTATAATCACAACATTAACTGGTGGTTTAGCGTGAGGTTTCAGTCTCTCTTCTATGATGCCCCTAATCAAATATGTTGGCACAACGTTGACAGTACATAACTTTTCACTGGTGCTTTCTTTCTCCACTATATTTTGTGCAGCTCAGCTGATGACTATATCATTGCTCCTTACAAGGTATAATCTGCTTCCTTTAGAGAAAAAGTGACTGTTAAATCACTTAGAGTAGTGGGATAATCTGCAGGTTTGTTGTTAGTTGATGTGCAGAGTCTTAATGAGGCATAATTTAAGCCTAAGATGTGATCGGCTTATACCACTGCAGGTGGAGATAAAGTTGCCGAATTCTTGGTTAATATTTACAGTATCCTTCTACTTTTACATTGCATCATAATAGTATGATTACTTATCATTTAACTTTATGAGATGGTCACTTTCTTTTGCTGTTACAGTGGGATGTGTGGTGCCTTGTTGGAAATAATGGGAGATTTTGGGACGTTACAAATTCATGAGATATTGTCTTCCGTACATTTAGCTTCCCAACAATTTCAATAAAATTATTGCTTTTATCAGATAGAAAAAATTAAGGGGTCTTACGAACAATTTAAGGATACAAGTAGATCTATTTCAGTTTGGAGTCAGTTTGTTTCTAGGTTAGTTAGGCAAGAATTATAATGTAGGAATAATTAATGTAATTATTAATGATGGTGCATTGTTATGTGATAATTAATAATGATAGGATTGTTCAATCAAGAATGAAAAAAAACATAAATCCAGCATCACTTCACACTATTATACTCCTTGCTTCCATTTGTTTGTCTTAATTACTAGTTGGACAGTCAAAAAATATTTTTCTTTGAATATAATTTTTTTTTCAAATATTTTCTAAATATTATAAATTGTTAGACTATTGTGACTTATAATACTTTTTATGTAGTTCCTAACAAAAAAACACTTAATACTGAGATCAAGCTACAGTTCAACATGCAACCTACTATCAACGCTTAATGCTGGAAACTTTGATTCTTCTGCCAAATTCACAGACGCAGAGATCTAGTAGACAAAAAGACAATCCACATATTAGTTACGGAACTCCACAGAATAGGCTTAACATGCAATGAACACAACTATATTTAAAAGTAGAAGTCTTCGTAGTGTGGCGTGCCAAATTCTACTACATATACATACAATTAGATAGTGAATAGAAAGATCAGCATATTACAAACACCACCAAGACAAGTTAACCATATCATTATATAACTAAGAGAAAGGCAATATCAATACCATAAAAAGTTGATTTTGATCAGATGTAGTGATGGTATATTTATGAAATTTCTTCTAGTAGGCAATAGAAGCATAAGATGCAAATTGGTGGTATGATGCAAATATGAGGCCAGTTTGCCTTCTGCTTTCCCTACTTGATAAATCAGTCAATCCAAGAAAAGCTACATGCTTGACAAGAGAGTGTGGCAAGTGAAACATCCATTAAGGTTGGAAGTTTGAGTCACCAAGCAAGCAAAGTTAGGATGCACCACTGATGACTATTGGGGAGAGGTCCGGATGGGGTAAGAGATGTAGGTTAACGTGTCCAAAAAAAGAAGTTAATGGCCAATTAATTCCTTTACATTCATCCAAAGGAACTTTAAGTCCCTGTGATTTATCTGACAGCAGCATAAACAAGCAAAATCATGTAGGGGTTTCCTCTGGAGCATTAACAAACTAGATGTGGCTGGGGACATAAGCAATATTTTTCAAATGTAGCTGGTGATGAGTGATATTCATTAATCTTAATCCATAATAATGCAGTCAAAACAAGTGAACCACTTTATTTATGCTGCAGCATATGTAAGGAGTCTAAGCAGCTAATGAGACGATGTAAGACAAATAAATTACTCTGCGGAGTTGCAAAGGAAACAGAGCTAATTTTTACTAACCAAACAAGTAGTAATTTTATAACATAATTTTGGAGAGTCTGAATGGCCAAGGAATTGTTGTATAGAATATAGGAATATATTTTAGGCGATACATTTTGGAAAAAACTTTCTTTAGGATAGTAATTTCCCCTAAGATAGCGCAAGTGATTTAATATAAATTCTATCCTATGATGAAATTGCTACTACCTGAAATCAACCTAATGGAAGTTGAAAGGGACAGTACAATAGAAAGATTTTAAGAATCATAGAGGAAAAGAAGTTAGCAATATGACTTATTTCTAGAATTGCTACCCCAGAGAAGCCTAGTAATTGGTAAGAGTTTTCAAGGTGGTAACCACAAAATTAATTCTACAACAGCATACTTAGCTTTTCATTTGGAACTCACTCAATAAGTCTATTATAACTATTTATTATTGTTATTAAATAATACTAATTGTTATATACAACAGACAGAACCAATTGCGTGGAGCTCCCAGGTGATTATGGTGTTAGTGGTTATTTGGGTCTTTGAAGTTAGCCACAGTTAACCAGAAAAAAAAGAAAGAAGTGTAACGGAATATTGTGTACATGTATATGTTTAATTAACTTAGAGAAGGATGGAATGAATGGAGCAGCAGGGACGCTTTTATTCTAGTCCAGTTCAAAAAGTGTAAATCTAGTTCCACATTAAATTGATATTTAAAAACAAAATCTTTTTAAAGATCAGGCAACAACTTCAAGACTGAGTTGCTAAGCTTAAAAGATTCTCAATTTTGTAACCAGAAGAATAATTTAGCTTGAAAGTGTGGTCACATAACACTCTTAAAACAGAGACAAAGAGATATAATTGGGAAATAATCAAATTCAAAAAACTATGCATCCATTTCGTCTTAAGAATTCAACTCGAAAGGAACCTAAATAGAATAAATCCAATCAGTTCAGCGAGAGAACAAAACCACATCCATTATCACTACACAGCACAAGTCAAAATTGAAACAGTATAATACCTGAAATCCTCCACTTGAATTTGGATTCTTAGACCATTCCAGCGCCAAAACCTTGCTTGAATTTTGATAGGATGCCTTGACCACATTGTCCTCGTACACCCGTTGTGACACAGCAACATCCCACGAATTTTGGCAAAATCATGGCTTGGCTCGAAAGTAGTCAAGTCTCTGTGCACATAAACTATACCTAACTTGCAGTTACCAGAATCAAACCCATAATTGGCTGATAACTTGTTAGCCGAGTCAATCGCCAGTGTCCCATCCACTACAGTTCAGTTGTCTCCCCTCCAATGAGTATAGGTAAAGTTCAAGGCTTTCCCATAACCCTCACATTATTGATAAATTGGAAACGCATCCTAGAGCAAATAAAACAAATCTCATCATTTTCTAGTAAGAAAATAGCACTCCTCACTTATCGAGATTCCAGCCCAAGTGTAATCTAACATTTTATATATACGTTTTTTTACAATTCTGTTACAAGGAGAATCACCCAACGTATCCTACTTTTCATTTAGTTTTAAATGTTTGGCTTTCAAGGTATATCAATTTTAACTCAAAAATTGAAGAAAAGTAGTTTTATCGACTTTGGATAAGCTAACATTGACGAACAAATTGAAACTGAGAAAGTACTGGGAAACACATACCTGTTTGGGGACGTCATAGTCGATAAGGAAAGAGCCAGGTTTCCCTACGGAGAAAGAAAGACCTTGTGCGAAGGAGCCATAGACGTCAGTTACGTTATCAGTAAACTTGACGGCGGCGCCGTGAACGGATAAAGTGGTAACGGCCTCCCTTACTCCGCCTTCTTAACGTCCTCTGAGGAGTAGAGCTTATCATCCGACGACGACGAATTCTAGCAGAATTTAGAAAGGGAGGGGCGGAATTCCGCGGAAATGAACAATATTTAACAAAACTAGTGGCATTATGCTAAGACCGGGCCCAAGCCAATATTAAAATGGGAAAAGTGCACACAATATATCTTAAAAACTAAACTAGCTATATTAAAATGGATGTTTCTATACTATTTTCTTAGACAATCAATTGGCCCAAAATATTATAATCTATATCTCGAGTTTTGAAGGTTTTTTTTTAGTAAAGTAACTCATACAGCAATATATGAATATATTGTGATGATATACTTTAAATATATTGTGATATCGTATTGTGTATGTATATATTTAATGATATTATGCGTGATTAAGGAGTATATGCCTGAAGAGCTAGCTCGTTTTAGTGATATCATAACAATATATGATATAGTATGATCGTATCGCTGAAAGATTGAGGGCTTGTAATGTGGCTCTACTGTCCCCGAAAAATGCATGAATCACTCTGGTTGTGTTAAAACTTTTCAAGATGTCTTTCATGAGCTCCAAGTTGAAATAGATAAATTAGAACAAGTGTGGTGTATTCCGAAGGAATGTTCATCCATCACCGGTGATACGGTATATGAATATGTTATGATGGTAATATCAAAATTATGAGATTGAGTATTTTGTATTAATTAGAGAGTATGAGAATTAAATGATAGCGGCATAAATAATTTGCTCAGCCAAGCAACCATGTAATTTTCTTTGTAAAAGCTTGAAGTAGCTTTATAGTTCAAATTCTTATAATACCCTTAAGAGGACTATAAAATTTTACCTATTGAATAAAAAATATATACTTAATTATTAAAAATAATTTCTTTTTACCTATTAGATACAAAAAATTACCCTAAATAATTTTAAACTTCAAATTATCTTTCATTATTGACATATTTATAGAACATTTCATTAAATTTAAGCAAATTTATTACTTTTATTTAGCAATTACATAAAAAATCATAAATGGCAATTTTTATAATAAAAAAATAATAACTCTTCGAATAATAACATTACTGAATAAAATAAGACAAAGAGTACCAATAGTGGCAATTACAATTTTGAGGAACCATAATATATATGAAGTATTAGGTAACGTGGTCGATTTAATTAGACAAGAAGGATTAACACTTTTGTTTGAATGATTTTTACGTATCATTTGCATCAATACAAACATTATATTGTATTATTTTGATAAATATATTATTTATCGTTATTACATAATATCATACATAAATATTTAAAGATAAATTTATAAGAAAGTAAAAATAGGGCTTGTGTTATTATAAAAAGTAAAGTAAATAATAACTAATTCATTACTAATAAATAAGAGATAAAATATAAGAAAAATAAAATAATGACGTGATCACATCAAATAGAGAATTGTTATATAAAATGCGACTTTTTATCATTATATAACGATAAATTTAATAATATAATCCAATAGAATTTAAAAAATTATTTAAAATAAATATTATATTTAAACTAATATTACAATACAATATCATAAATAACAATCATCCAAACCAGCTGTAAAGAATATAATACAAAATCAAAAGTGAATTGATCTACTTGGAAAAAAAAAAAGTTGATCTCGCAGGTGGACGAAACAATGTAAAATTTGATCAGCATTTTTAATTCAAAATTTGCAAAATAAAATAATGCGTGACCTCGAATATTTATTATATAGATAAGTTAATCATATAAAATATGTAATTTTTATTAATCATACACATTCTCAATTAAAAGCAGACCAATATAGAATGGTGAGAATATATTTGCATCCATTAATTTCAAAAAAATTATATATACATATGTATATATACCTATAAAATTTATATATTAGTTTGTGCACCTTCAAACACAAAAGCCTACATGGTGCGTTGGTCTGAATATCTACATAAAATTCACTACAACAAGTTTGAGGGTTGTCCGCTTGTAAAATCTAAAGCTAATAAAGAAAATACATGATTTTCAGTTATTCATTTTGCTCAGTTTCCCGAATGTAATCGTTGGAAAGTGAAGTTAAAGTTGTAAGCTGTTTAATCAAATTTTTAGAAGGTTAAAAGTGTATATTTTTTAAAAAATTGAGGTGTTGTCTAATTACGAGAGAAAATAAATATTTTAAAGAATGCATGTCATGTTTTTAATTTAAAAAAAAGTAGTTTATAAAAATACTTATTTAAAGCACTTTTAAAAAATATAGCTAAAAGCACTTTTCAAAAGCTTGACCAAATATTAATTGCCACTAGGATTGCATATATATCAGTTCGGTTAGGATTTGAAAGTTATCAATTTTAATTATCGGTTATCGATTTTAGACATGCTAATAGTTGAAACTCGTTAAGGTATCCAACTAATTGATTATTGAGTCGATCGGTTATTGATCATTATCGGATTCAGTTATCGGGTTAACCGTTAAGATCTCAAACGAAAATTTTTATACGTCATAAATATGTTTAGCTAAAAAAAAATTGGTGACAAGTGAAAAGAGCATATAAGACTAAGCACAACTTAATTTAGATTTAAATAGCGTACCCTTCACTTTTCAAGGTCACAGGTTATCTTAATGTTCAGAATCACTTGCATTATATCGAGGCTAAAATTATAATTAATAAATTTTTATCGGGCTATAGCATATTAAAAGTGATCTCAGGTATATAGCTGACCATGTCCAATAGCCGAAGCCAGCAGCTGATAATCATGATAAACCAATAACACCGTTATTAATCCAGCCTTAATTATCGGTTTTAGCAGATTAATTTGCACAACCCTAATTGCCGCTCAAAGTGCCTCTTAAACTTATTGACCAAACACAAGCTATTTTTACTAAAATACTTTTTTAATGTATTTTATTAAAAAAAAATACTTCTCAAAATATAACTAATTTTAGAAAATTGAAATATTCCAAAAAACAATTCTAAAAGAAAAAATAAAAAATTAAAAACATAAAAAATATTTTTAATAAATATTTAAAATATATATATTTCTCAAATAAGCTCTCACTTCCAAAGCGAAAGCGTGACCTACCAAGGCCTCCTTAAACCCTACTCCATTTTCACCTTCAGGCACATCAAGGCTCATCTCACCCACCTAAACCCTAGAAGAAATGTCTTCTTCCATGGCTTTGCGCCAGGCACGCCAGCTCACAACCGTCGCCGCCGCGGCGCTCCAGCTCCACCGCACACCATCTCTATCTCCAAGCAAAATCGGCTCAAAGCCGAGCACGACCCTGACAAAGCCCTAGAGATTTACTCATCCGTTTCTGATGGTTACATTTCCCCTCTGTCCTCCCGCTATGCTCAAGAATACACTGTCAAGCGCCTAGCTAAGTCCCACCGTTTCTCCGACATCGAAAATTTCCTCGAATCTCACAAGAGTAACCCAAAAATTACCCAAGAGCCTTTTCTTTCATCCATAATCCGTTCGTATGGAGTCGCCGGGATGTTTGATCACGCACTTAAAATTTATCGTCAGATGGATGATTTGGCACCCCAGATCAGCTACTTCCTTCCAATGTGCTTTTATCTGCTTGCGTGCACTCGAAACTATATGATCGTGTCGCCCAGCTGTTTGATGAAATACCAGTGAAGTATGGATTTTTACCTGATAAAGTGTCGTACGGTATATTGATTAGGTCATTTTGTGAATTGGGGTCGCCGGAAGTAATGGAAGACTCAAGGAGATGGAGGAGAAAGGTGTGGAGATTACAATTGTTACTTTAACTACTATACTGCATTCGTTTTATAAGAAGGAAGTGACGAGGCCGAAAAAGTATGGAATGAGATGGTGAACAGAGGGTCTGGGCCAGATGTTGGCGCATACAATGTAAAAATTATGAACATTCAGGGCGGTGATCCGGAGGGCGTAGCTTTAATTTGAGGAAATGAGTGATGCCAGTTAAAACCCGACACGATTAGCTACAATTACTTGATGACTTGTTATTGTAAGAATGAATTGATGGACGAGGCACAGAAGGTTTATGAGGATCTGGAGACAAATGGGTGTAATCCGAATGCTGCAACTTTTAGGACTTTGATCTTTTATTTGTGTAAGAAGGGAAGGTTTGAAACGGGGTATAAGGTGTTCAAGGAGAGCGTGAGAAATCACAAAATCCCGGATTTCAATACGCTCAAGTATTTGGTGGAAGGGTTGGTGAAGAGATCAAAGTTGAAAGATGCAAAGGGATGGTAGAACAGTGAAGAAGAAGTTCCCTCCTACTTTGGTAAGCTTGGACCAAGCTAGAGGAAGAGAAGCTTGGGCTTGGCTAAGAGTTGAAACCGGTGATAATGGAGTCCAATAAGTCTAGTTTGGCTTAGTAGGTGGATGTTGTCTGACTATTTTGTTTGCTTGTAGTGTTTATACACATTTCCATAACTTAAGAGGCTTTTATATCATTTGAATTTCTCTTCTTTATAATAAAATGTGAGTCACACTTGGGACCTGACATTTTTTATGACCTTAATAAGTTGAACTTATCTGCAGATGCGGAACTCCATGAGCTGAATGTCCTGTTGATCCATTGCTTTGTCCCTCTCTCTCATGAATCCCATTCGTTGAAACATGTCAGTTATATCTTTAACATTGTAATCACACCATTAACTGGTGGTTAGCGCAGAGGTTTCAGTCTCTCTTCTATGATGCCCCTAATCAAATATGTTGGCATAACGTTGACAATGTATAACTTTTCACTGGAGCTTTCTTTCTCCACTATATCTTGTGCTGCTCAGCTGATGATATGACGGGGCTTTATATCAGTTATCGGAACCAAAATG
This sequence comes from Datura stramonium, assembly GCA_018107945.1. Taxonomy (NCBI): domain Eukaryota; kingdom Viridiplantae; phylum Streptophyta; class Magnoliopsida; order Solanales; family Solanaceae; genus Datura; species Datura stramonium. The sequence continues at coordinate 90,723 of JACEIK010001065.1, forward strand.
AGCCACAATAAGTTAATATATATCGAAATAGAACTCTTTTTTAATTTGATACAGTAGGCTTAGCCGTTTGGGAGATTTTGAGACATTACATTCATGAGATATTGCTTTTATTAACATGTCTCATTTCAGGCATTGATGTGGTAATTGAAGCTTCCGTCTATTATATTAAAAAGTGGGAAAAAGGTCAAATTTATCCTCTGTTTGTAATGAGACCAAAATATACTCAAATAAATTTTAGGCAGGCCGCATTTGAAGCTTCCTACGAAAAAAAAAAGCGTACAGAATGATGAGCAAGAGTTCTTTTAACCTGCTTATTTTACATTGTTTGTTTGGATTAGGTCGGGTCGGGTATGATAATTGGGTTAATAAGAAGGGTTAAATAGACTTGTTTATTTAATTTACACATGTATATAATTTTTTTTAATGACATGTATATGCGAGGTGGAGTCGCGTCGGCGGTATATAAGCTTAAAATGTCTAAAAAATGATGTGACAAACAGTTAGTTTTTAGAGATATAAGTGAATTGCATTTCTTTACGGTATATTTGGTCTCGCTTTCTGAAACGAGGAAAGGTATAATTGATCCATTTCAGATAGTTGAAATTAAATTTGACCCTTTGCCCTGCAAATACCCTTCACCCCCTTGAGTACGAACCAACTCATAGTACAGTCTGAAGGTAACCGAGTAGAATATGCTACAAGCAGAAGGAGCTTAAGTAGGTGGATTCAGCAGTAGGTTAGTAGGGACATTTTCATTGCTGCAACATGTATTAGCTGATGCAGTAAGTGTGTTGGTCTTAGACATTTGGGCATATTTTTTTGTTGCGTTTTATTTTTTTCTTACATGTGCCGACTCTGATTTTAGATTAGGCTTAATTACTTTTTTTTAATAGGTAGTTAAGAATTAAGACTCATTGATTTCATGTAATCCAGACTAATATTACTGTATAGTTAGCTTCCAACAATTTCAGTAAGTTTAACTTTTATCAGATAGAAATAGGGGTCATACTAACATTACGCTACAAACTTTTGGTCTGAGCGCACAAATTTGAGGATACAAGTAGATTTTTTTCACTTTGGAGTCATTTTGTTTCGCAGGTTGGTTTAGCGAGAATTATAATATAAAATAATTAACGCAATTATTAATGACGAATGAATTGTTATTTCGCAATTAACAATGACAAGATTGTTGTGCGTAAATTATTTACTCTAAAAAGTATTCGTCTTTAAATAGATTAATTCAGGCATGAAAAAATACACAAATCCAGCATCACTTATCACTATTATTACTCCTTTATTTAAATTTGTTTGTCTTAATTACTAGTTGGACAGTCAAAAAATATTTTCTTTGACCATAATTTTTTTCAAATATTTTTCTAAATATTATAAATTGTTGACTATTGTGACTTATAATACTTTTTATGTAGTTCCTAACAAAAAAAAGCACAATCTTTGATAGATTAGAATCAAAACTGATGTAAATCACCTGATAAACTAGTCACAGATGTTCTGGAGGTGAAATAACATGCCCAGCGTCAATGTATTAGTGTCTTAGAAATCTTTGTAGCACAAAAAGATAAGGAGAGAAGAAGATGTAATAGCACAGCATAAAAGTGTTAACCTTTTTACGACCTAAGTTCAAAAACATGAAACAATATGCTCCAAGAGAGGTACCGTGTCATTAGTGAAGACAAGTATTCAAATGTGAATGTGTGTGACAATGCTGGCCATATGTGGCACCTGAAGTATAAATCTCACAGAGGCATATCATCAAGCTACAGTTCAACATGCAACCTACTATCCACGCTTAATGTTGGAAACTTTGATTCTTCTGCCAAATTCACAGACGCAGAGATCTAGTAGACAAAAAGACATTCGACACATTAGATATGGAACTCCAAGGAAATGAAATTAACATGCAGTGAACACAACTATACTTAAATAGTAGAAGTCTTCGTAGTGTATGCAAATTCTACTTCATATACATACAATTAGACAGTGCATAGAAAGATCAGCAATATTACAAACACCACCAAGACAAGTTAACCATATTATTATATAGCTAAGAAAAGCAATATCAATACCATAAGTTGATTTTGATCAGATGTAATGATGGATATTCATGAAACTTCTTCTAGTAGACGAAGCATAAGATGCAAATTGGTGGTATGATGCAAAATATGAGCCTGTTTACCTACTGCTTTCCCTCCTTGATAAATCAGTCAAACCAGAATGACTACATGCTTGACAGAGAGTGTGGCTTAAGTGAAAACATCCATTAGTGTTGGAAGTTGGAGTCACCAAGGAAGCAAAGTTGGGATGCACCGCTGACTATTGGGGGAGAGGGTCGGATGGGGTAAGAGATGTAGGTTAACGTGTCCAAAAAAGAAGTTAATGGCCAATTAATTCCTTTACATTCATCCAAAGGAACTTTAAGTCCCTGTGATTTAGCTGACAGCAGCACAAACAAGCAGAATCATGTGAGGTTCGTCAGGAGCATTAACAAGCTTGATGTGGCTGAGGACATAAGCAATATTTTTCAAATGCTTAATGGTGATGAGTGATATTCATTAATCTTAATCCATAATAATGCAGTCAAAACAAGTGAACCACTTTATTTATGCTGCAGCATATGTAAGGATTCTAAGCAGCTAATGAGATGGTGTAAGACAAATAAATTACTCTGCGGAGTTGCAAAGGAAATAGAGCTAATTTTTACTATCCAAACAAGTAGAAGTAGTAATTTACCCATAACATAATTTTGGAGAGTCTGAATGGCCAAAGGAATTGTTGTATAGAAATATAGGAATATACTTTAGGCTATGCATTTTTGGAAAACTTATTTAGGACAGTAATTTCCCTAAAGATAGCGCAAGTGGTTAATATAAATTCTATTCCTATGATAGAAATTACTACTACCTCAAGAACTCAACCTAATGGAAGTTGAAAGGGACAAAGTACAATAGAAAAGATTTTAGAATCATAGAGGAAAAGAAGTTAGCAATATGACTTATTTCTAAATTTACTACCCAAACCTAGTAATTGGTAGGAGTTTTCAAGTGTGGTAACCACAAAATTAATTCTACAACAGCCATCTTAGCTTTTCATTTGAAACTCACTCAATAAGTCTATTATAACTATTTATTATTGTTATTAAATAATACTAATTGTTATATACAACAGACAGAACCAGTGCGTGGAGCTCCCAGGTGATTATGGTGTTAGTGGTTATTTGGGTCTTTGAAGTTAGCCACAGTTAACTAGAAAAAAAGAAAGAAGTGTAACGGAATATTGCCAACCCATGTATATGTCTAATTAACTATAGGAAAGGATGGAATGAGATGGAGCAGCAGGACGCTTTATTCTAGTCAGTTCAAGTAAGCGTAAATCTAGTTCCACATTAAATTGATATTCCAAACAAAATCTTTTAAAGATCAGGCCACAACTTCAAGACTGAGTTGCTAAGCTTAAAAGATTCTCAATTTTGTAACCAGAAGAATAATTTTAGCTTGAAAGTGTGAATTCACATAAAAATCTTAAAACTGAGTCAAAAGAATCAAATTCAAGAAACTTCTTCATCCATTTCGTCTTAAGAATTCAACTCGAAAGGAACCTAAGAAATAGAATAAATCCAATCAGTTCAACGAGAGAGAACAGGAACCACATCCGTATACTACGCTCACAAGTCAAAGTGAAACAGTATAATACCTGAAATCCTCCACTTGAATTTGGATTCTTAGACCATTCCAACGCAAAACCTTGCTTGAACTTTGATAGGATGCCTTGGCCACATTGTCCTCGTACACCACGTTGTGACACAGCAACATCCCACAATTTTGGCAAAATCATAGCTTGGCTCAAAAGTAGTCAAGTCTCTGTGCACATAATTATACCCTAACTTGCAGTTACCAGAATCAAACCCATAATTGGCCGATAACTTGTTAGCCGAGTCAATCACCAGTGTCCCATCCACTACAGTTCTGTTGTCTCCCCTCCAATGAGTATAGGTAAAGTTCAAAGGCTTTTCCATAACCCTCACATTATTGATAAATTGAAGCATACATCCTAGAGCAAATAAAACAAATCTCATCATTTTCTAGTAAGAATATAGCACTCCTCATATCTGAGATTCCCATGCAAAGTGTAATCTAACTTTTCATATGTACGTTTTTACAATTCTGTTACAAGGATAATCGCAACGTATCCTACTTTTCATTTAGTTTTAAATGTTTGGCTTTCAGGGTATATCAATTTTAACTCAAAAATTGAAAAAAAAGTAATTTATCGACTTTAGATAAGCTAAAATTGACGAACAAATTGAAACTGAGAAAGTACTGGGAAACACCATACCTGTTTGGGGACGTCATAGTCGATAAGGAAAAGGCCAGGTTTCTCTACGGAGAAAGAAAGACCATGCGAAGACTGCATTGACGAAGGTGGCCTCAGCCACGTTGCTGGCAAGCTTTTACGGCGGCGCCCTGAACGGATAAGGTGGTAACGGCCTCCCTTACTCCGCCTTCATAACGTCCTCTGAGAGTAGAGCTTATCATTCGACAACGACGAATTCTCAGGAAATTTAGAAAGGGACAGGCGGAACTCGGGAAATAGACAATATTTAACGAAACTACTGGCATTATGCTAAGACCGGGCCCAAGCCAATATGAAAATGGGAAAAAGTACCCAAAATATATGGTAAAACTAAACTAATTATATTAAAATGGATGTTTTCTATATTAATTTCTAGATACTGGATCGATTCAAAATAATTATAATTTATATTTTTGAGTTTGAAAATTCTTTACGCATAAAATATCATGGCAATATATGAATATATTGTGATGGTATATTTGAATATCTTGTGATGGTATTATCTTTAGTATATGAATATATTATAATGATATTATCGTGATTAAGGAGTATATCCCTGAAACATTGCCTTTCATTTTTAGTAATCTGTGTAATATATGAATATAGTATGATAATTGTCATAAAGGGTTGAGGAAGCGCTTCTTAGCCTTGGCTAATCGAATGCAGTGACCGTCTTGCTTATGTTAAAACTTTTCAAGATGCAGCGCAGCTAGGCTACAAAGTTGAAATACATAAATTGAAAAAGTGTGGTGTATTGCGAAAATGTTCATCCTCAGTGATACCATGACAATATATTAACATAAAAATTTGTAAGATTGGGTATTTTTTTTAATTGAGTGGCAGGCATGAGAATTAAAGGATGGCAGGCTAAATAGTTTGCTCAAACCAGTAACGATGCTTGTAAAAACCAAAGTAGCTTTATAGTTCAAAATCTTATAATACCCTTTCAAAGGACTATAAATTTTACCATCCTCCCATATTTATAATAACTAGTCTAAATGTAGCTGTGCGACAATCTATATATTAATAAAAAATTAATTTATAAAAATAGCATAAATAATTTAAAAGATGTGTTGTGTAATAATGTAAGAATTTAAAAGGAAATTATAAATATCTAATTGATAAATGATTATGTTTAGTAGTTTGATTTATCTAATAAGTCTTTTTTTTGTTTGTTCTAATATTTATTTCAATTAACAAAATCGTCCTATAAATAGCATTGATTTAAAGGTAAAAAAAAAAAAATCGTCAGCTTTCTGCACGTAAGCACTTAAATGCATTAATTATATGTATATATAAATATTAATATTTTCTACATGTTTTAAATAAAGAAGAATTTAATACATAAATATCAGTTAATTTCAAAATCTCAAATATTAAAAAAATACTATAATAATTATTTTGTCAAAAGTGTGAATTTTATTTTAAAAGAATAAATAAATGAATAATTTTCTTCTGAAACATCTTTAAATATTTAGTAATATCTTAATTTTTAACTTTTCATTTTACCCTTTATAATATGATTTGAAGCGGTATTTTTGTCTTCTCTTGTCTTAATCTATGTGTCAAGTCAAACTCCTTGACATAAATTGAAACGAAGGAAATAATGCAGATTTAACTAAAATGAGTGAATAACAAAAACACTCGATTAATTAAAACAACTTAAAGTATATTGTGTTTCTATATTTTTTTTAAAAAAAAATGAGGGAGGAGGAGGGCGAATTCAACGTATTAATGCATCATGAAATTATGTTCTTTAATTTATTTGTACCGTGAATTGTAATATTGTGTTGGATAATTAGTTAGTTTAATAAATAAAAAATTGATATAAGTTAACAAAGCGTAAGAAATGATTTTAAATCTTAAATATTAGTCTTTTAATATAGCTCAATTAAAAAAGATTTAGAGAAGCCGAAATTTTAGTCAATTTTAAAAAATACTAAATATTATGAGTTCTTGCATTTTACAAATTTGCAAAAATTTAATAGTTATAACTTTAATTAATTTCAAAATCCTAAATATTATAGTAATAATTAAATAACAATTATTTGAGAAAAACTTTAAATGGCAATTTTATCTATTGGCAGAATCTTTTGGTGAAGGGTAATAAATTCAATCAACATTTTAAAGGGATATTAGCCATATATTGAATGCTAGATTAGTTGATCAAATTTTAGATATTACCAAAAGATTGTTCATTCGGAAGATTGTATTGCATCTTCAAATCAAATCAAAATATTTGAAAAAGTAGGTAGAAAAGTGGTATTAAATTCTTGGTATAAAATTGTCATTGAATCCAACTTCAATCTCCTTTGTTTGCGATACAAAATTAGGATTAACACTATTAATATGCCCATTTATGAACAATTTTTGTCTTGTTATAAATTTTTTCCACTTTCAATATGCATTATTGAAAAGTATAGCATGAACTCTTGTGCCACACTCAAAAATTAAATTTTAGTGATTAAAAACATATATATATGAAAATATAAAATTATAAAAAAATAGATAAGAACTCAAACATATATATAAAATATAAAATATAATATGAAAAAATTATTACCTCTTCATTGACTAATGTTATAGTCACTCGAGTGTCTTCCTTTATTCTCTTTTTATATTCTTTTATAATTTACTCAATTACTAAGAGTTTATCATCCAACGAGAATCATATCACCTTAATTGTTAATTAGCATAATTTCGTTCACGAAATCTTTTTCATATTCCTTTGCAAGATTATCTAAAACAAATTGTGCACAAGAGTTATAATTATATAAAAAATTATTTGAAAAAAAAGAAAAAACATAAAAAAAATAAAAAAAATAAAAAAAATAAAAAAAATAAAAAAAATAAAAAAAATAAAAAAAATAAAAAAAATAAAAAAAATAAAAAATATAAGACAATGAAAGTAGATATCTGATATCGATAAACTCGACTAAAAGAGACAATTTAAGTTAAATTGTTGGAATATAAATAATTGAGTTGACATAACAATTATTATTATTGTCTTTCAATTTCACAATATAAAAGAAAATCCACAACATTGAAAAAGGAAGAAGAGGATAGATTAACACGAAGACATAAAAGGTTGGAGATTGAATCAAAAGTGTTGATTTAGAAGAGTTGCATCAAATTAGAATTATATAATTATAATATATTAATATACAATTAGTTAAAAAGAAAAAGATATCATTTTTTTTAAAAAAAATAAAATATTTAAATTTAAATTGTTTGTATTTTGGTCTATTTAAAAAAAAAAAAAAACTTACGTAATTGTAAAAGGGAAAAAAAAACTTTTATGAGAAAAAGGAAAAAAGTAAACCTTTTCCATATAATGGAAACAAGGGTTTTCACCAAATCTAAAAAGAAAATTTTTCGACAGAAGGGGTTTTGCTTTTTTAAAAAATAATTTTATTAAAGTTTATACAATAAATAGAGTTATATCATAAGTAGAAAATTAATATAATAAAATAATAAAATTTGGTAGAAATTTTTTATTTTATTTTTAGTTTATATCATAAATAGGTTTATACTACAAATAGAAAATTCAATATGATAAAACTAAGGTAATGGAATAATTAAAATAATAGTTATGTAAAAATAATATTGATAATTTTATCTATTGCGATATCTTTTAATGAAGAATTGAAAATTCAATCAACATTTTTAAAGGCCTTCCCACTTTTAATATAATATAGATAAAGTGATCAACGTATTTTTGGGATAGACTTAAAATAATTTAAAACATTCCATATTTATGAATAATTTTGATCCCTTAAATTTATTTTACTATTTTAGCTGAATAATTTTTATTTTCATTCCAATATTTAATGTCACGTGGTAAAGCTCCCGGATTTGACATATAGGTGAGTCAAAAGTTGACACGTGCTTAAAGCGACATATCCAAATATGAATCGGTGAAAACAATGATGGAGACTCAGGCCTCGTTTGTTTTCATTAAGATTAAAACATCCACAGATAGAATGCGCTGTCCCGAATGATTAAGATGTCGTCTTTAGATCCGAACACTGAATGATTAAGGCTATTTATTATTTCAACATCTCAATATGCATACTTTATTTATTGTAAATGTATTAACTATATAATTTAAATAAAAAATAATTAAATATTAAGAAAATTAATTTAACAAAATACATTTATTATCTAATAAAAAATAAAATATTTATGTTTGCTAATTATGGTAGAGATGGTTTATAGTGGTGGTCGTGATAATGATTAGTGTCAGTGGCTAGTAATTAGGGTAGTGATAGTTATGATAATGGGGGGTGGTAGATGTTGTGGTGACTAGCATTGATGGTGACGGTTGGTAGTGGTGGTTGTGATGGTGACCGGTTGATTGATCTCTAAGTAGTTGGCGACAGTGGCGTCTGTTGAAAAATGTATGGTAATTTGACCGGTGTGTTGGTAGTAGTTGGTGGCGGAGTGCTATTTGTGGCGGTGAAGATGGTTGTGATGGTTGATAATGGTGGTAGGGTGGTTGTTGTTGTTGTTGGTGGCGGTTGGTGAAGGTAATTGTGGTGATGGTTGTGATGATAGAAATGAATTGGTGGTAGTTGGTGGTTGTGGACAAAGTGATGGTGACATATCTCTTGATGATATTAAGACTTTGTTCAAATTTTAATGATTAAGACCTATCCAGGACAAATAAGTGTTAAAATCTGTGAAACAAACATCACTGGCATGTTTAAGAGTCCCAGACTCATTTAAAGTTAGACCTTCATTAAAATGCAAACAAATGAGGTCTCGCTCATAGAAGGTACACTATATTATCGTAGTAACTAATATAATGACAAGATCTCATCTAGCTTGAAGATCACGGTACCAAATATGAACCAATCAGTTAGAGTTCTTGAGCATTGACCATTACACAATATTCTATCTTGCAATCCTAGGATTAAGGTATGTAAGACTATTCTTTTGCATGGGCAAAGAATGAATTTTGGAGCTCTACTTCAAAGCTAGAGTTCTTCCATTGTTTTAGAGTTATTATGTGGATTATTCCTTCGTATGGGAACATCATTGTTTTTTCGACGTTCCGTTTTATTGTAAAATTCAAAAATTTCTCCTCCATGAGATAACTAGGGGTATGTATGATTTTGATGAGCTATGTTGAAGACTTAGCTCCCGAATGCCATGAACTTATAAATTCTGTGCTTTATTTTATAAGTGTTCCTACTATCGTAGGTGAATATTTAGCTAAATTACAATCACTCTTTTGTCAAAATACGACTTTATGTTATAATAACTTGATTTTTAAATTATTTTATTTCATGAATTATGAAATATGAATACTTACAATTTTCGCAACCATGATGTATGAGCTTAAAACAAAGCATGACTTATGATTATGAGTCCTCGAGGTGAGCCCTTAGGCATGAAATGAAGAGAGTCTGAGTGGTTAACTAAAGAAGGCTTAAGTCTATGCAACAAGTGTTTGAAATTACATTTGTCGACATAGGATTTGGATCTTATCATTGAGTTGGGCGTATCCTTTGGCATTGCCCAATGACAACGTCACTATGATCTTTTGCTAGCAAAATTATGTCACGTCGTTTCACACTCGATAAAGGTGTGACATGGCCTGAGTAAGGTGAGATCAGGACTCTATTAACATATAATGAATTATCTTGTTTTATAATAATAAACTCTCACAATGAACTAATGAATGATGAAATGCGAACATTAAGATCAACCTAATGATTTCTATCCCTCTTTTACCTTTTTCTATGCTACTGTCTTGATTTTCATGTGGTTTTTCTCTTTCGATTATGTTTCATATTTCATTTTTGCCTTTATATATAATACAATTTCATATGTACTTATGTTCTTTTATTTTTGGAGCGATGCATTTTCACGGTGTAGGTTCGAGATACTCAAACAAATGATCGAGATTAATTTCACGTTAGAATCTATGTACTCAACTATTGGTGAGTCTCACTCTCCTCATAAGGACCACGATAATCTCATTTAGCTTTGCTTAGATATAATCATGTAGAGGATCTTGTCCCAATAAACTTTATTTAGTTTTGACAGAGAATTTCATAGATAGATGAGTCTAACATATTCCTATATTTGACATTTCGGCTTTGACAATGATGTTTCATGAACCTCAATTTATTAATTTATGAGAAATATTTATTTTGAAAAATATATGATTTTAAATTTAATGAATGAATGTCACTACAAGACTTATATTTTGAGCTTCTTCAATCTCTAAGAATGCTTTGTGTATCCTTCCATGTTAGTGGTTCCTTTAAGACACCAAGTGCGGTCCCCTCAAGATCCAAAATGTTGCGTGATAGAACAAAGCTTTTTACTATAACCACGACATTTACTTCATGGTTAATTGTTATTGATTTCCTCGAAGGAGTAACAATTAATTAATATGTCTCTTTCTAAAAAATGTGATTGTTATGTGTTTGCTACTTTCATACAAAATATTGAGATATTAATGCAAAATCTCCTCAAAGGAGCTATTTAAAATATTGATTGGAGTCTCTCAGAGAGGATATATATGAACCATTCATCCTAAATCATAATGTATAAATTTTTTACAGTCGGAGCAGCGAAGTTATAATAAGCGCAGAGTTTCTTACCCGATAAAAATGAATATCATATTAAGACTATAAATGATATTTAAATTATACATACATTGTATATTATATATTTATATAATTATAAACATTATATATATATAAAAAAATTAAAAAAATTAAAAAAATTTTTTTAATTTTTTTAAATTAAAATTAAAAACAAATGAAATATTGTGGGTTTTAACTTTTAACCAAAAACAAGACATCCTACCTCCGGCTCCACCTATAGTAAGCTAGACTAGAGAGAAACACTTGGCGTAAACGACGACGTTTGGCCTCTGCTTCACAGCACAGGAGATCCAATCACACAAATACACACAGCCGTCGCTCAGTCTGGCTCGCACACATTCGATTCACCTGGCCAACGTGCTGTCCGCGAAACCCTTCGCGACCGCCGCCGGCGCGCTACGAGCCCGTCTCAGTTCGGGCCTCAGAACCAGAGGAGGACACGGCCCGAACCCATTTACTACTGCGGGCCACCAAGATCGGCCCAACGGATACCTATTCAACCGTCTTCCGCCACCGCCTGGACAGTCCCGGAAATGGGAGGATTGGGAACTCCCTTGCTACATCACCAGCTTCTTTCACCATCATCCTTCCTGGGTGTGGGCCTCAACGCCAAGCCCGATCTCACCCTTGAAACTTGGGCGGCACTAAAACGCCTCCGAACTTGAATCCGCTCAAATCCAATCCGTTGATGCGGAATAATCTGTGGATCTGCTTGGGTATGGTTTTGAATTCCGCCCTTTTTTGAATTGTCAAATCAGGGTTTCGATAAATGGGGATAATATTCCTTGTTGATAGTTTGTGTTTTTCGAAAGTTGGGAAATAAATGTTGACTTTTAAACGTAGACTTAAATTTGAGGTTACTGTTTTGTTCAGTTTTAATGAAATTTTGGATGCTGAAAGTACAGCAATATGGTAATTGTGAAATGACAGTGGTTGACAATGCTATTCTTTTCTATTTTCACCTGTGGATGCATATTGTTTGCTTTTTCTTTATGTTTTTAATATTATGCTATAATTGGATCAGGTTATGTGATTGTAGATTAGTTTGTGCATCATTTGAGAAGATTCAAGTATGATGGTTTGTGTTCTGACTAGTTAAATATGGGTGATTATGTTCATTAATCAACTATGCCTCAAACCCAAGCTGGTTGTGTGTCTGCTTGCCTGCTGTGTTTAAAACAAAAGAGAAACTTGCTTATAGCAAAGGAATCGTGGGAACCACGAGCTGCAACTCTTTCCCTTAATCATCCGTTGTCTGTGGTCTAAAAACTGCACTAGGAAAGAACACTACATTGAGAGGATTGAATAATGCTTGTTTAAGGTTCATTCTCTAGAATAGAGGGGCGGGGGTGGGGCCTGCTTGTTTAGGTTCATTCTCTTGATATAGAGGGAGTGGGGCGTGCTTGTTTAAGGTTCATTCTCTAGCAACAGAGTCAGCCTATTGTAGTAATGCCACGTATTTTCAAAGTGTTCTAATTGCTTGTTCTAGCTACTTGAGATAAGATCTCATGAGAAGTTGTCTTGCCTTTATAGGTTGATCCGCTTTTTGTAGCAACAACTCCCTTATTCACTTAAGTGTTCTACTCACTAGGTCTGGCTACATACTTCCTGAGAATTGAGCTATTATGTTTCTGAGAAGTAATCTTGCCTTTCTATGTTTTGGGTTAGTGTGCTTAAACTTTGAGGTTCTTGTGTCCTATGTTAAACATGAGCTTAAGGCTGCGTGAAGGTTGGTTAGGTTCACTGTGAGTCTTGCAACTTGCCACATCAGTTTCCGCAAGGAGAAGGTCTTGGCAGACAACTTGCACATAAAGTTAGTGAGATTTTTCTTTTGAGGAGGCAAGTATTTTATTCATAAGAGCAGCTCTGAGTTGGTAACATAGTTGTACATGTGTAGCAACAAGCAAGTGTTCCCTTCTATTCAGTAGAGGGGATCTGTGAAATCTAATAGAGGTTCAGCGTCATTTAATCCACTTTGCACCAAAACAAGCAAAAAGAAAATAGTTTTTACTTGGTGTCTAAGTGGGAGGGTTGGCGATGTCTTTAGAAGTCTTCCATTTCTTCTTTGCCCATATAGTCCACTAGATGCCGGCTGGTATGCAGTCCACCATTTTGGCGTTCTTGTGGTGACCTTGAAATCATCCATTTGATATTCAGCAACAGAAAGAGTTGCACAAGTTGTTTATTGTGTTTTGTGATATTATTGCTTTTATAGTTTTAGTAAGGTGAAATTTTATTACTTTTTAAAATGTTTTGCAAGGGGCTAAGAGCTCTGTTAGTTGGCCGTTTCAATAGGTTTGAGAAAACAGTCATGATGTCTCTGATGTTGGGTGGCTTGAGTTTGTTTTTAGCTCAAATAGTTACTGATGCTTTAGCAAGTGGACTCAATTGTTGGATAAGGGCCCAGTCACATGCAAAGAAAGCTCTGCACACAACTATGTATCACAAGTGTGGTTTTTCACGTAGATTATGTCTCATTTTCTAACACACCTAATCTTCATCCCCATCGCCCAACAGTGCCCCTACCTAAACGAAAGGTAAGCATTTTCCTTCCTATGAAGCTCGACACTTCCTACGTTTTCTCCTGTTTGACATTCAGTCATCTACCACAATGAAGCAGGAAACTTTCATGTTTAAAGGAGATATAATCCTCAAAATATTGATTATGATAAACAAGATTTAGGAATAAGCATCTCTGCCATGTTATATGGATTATTTATATGGGCTAAAAAGGTTCTTCCATACTTTACATTAAGGTGTATAAAAAAGAGGACAAATTGCATCAACTCAATAATTCAAGTCAAATTGAAAAAAAAATTAGATTACTAGTTTGGTTCGATTTGGTTGGTGTTGGAAAAAAATTCAATCATAATTGGTTTGGTTTGATTTTTAACTAAAAAAGGTCAAATCGAACTAAACCAACCAACATTATATGTATATAATTTTTGTAAATATATATATATTTATAAATACTTCTTAAACTTTTTCTTTGTTTTGTTTTTAACAAGTATTATTTGAGTTTAGTTTAGAATTTTAATGATCCAATAAATTTTATTGTTCATATATATGCATATTATTAACAAATATAGCTCAAACAAAACCAAATCAATATTAGTAGGAACAAAAGAAATGATTTCGATACTAGGAATGACTATAATACATATTAGATATCTATTCTTAATTTTACATGTTAATTTACTTTATGAAAACAAATAACTTAATTTTTTTAATGTTTAGTTATGGAATTAATGCGATTAGTCATACTTTGTTAATGATTTAGTACTTTTAAGTATGATTATTTTCATTATGACTTATTAAATATCAATATTTGTTTGTGACTTCATTATCTTCTTTGTTGAATATTTTTATATTATCATCACTCATCGCATATTTTGTGTTATTTTCTTAATTATGAAACACCTTAGATAGTTGTATATTAGTAGAATTAAATAAATATTTAAAGAGTAAGTTTTGTATGGAGACTTTATTAAAAAAAACTGAATAATCCACAGAGAAACCCGATGTTGAAAAACCCAACTTTTATTGATTTGATTTGATTTGTAAATTTCAAAGCCCGATATCATTAATTTGATTTGATATTTAAAAAATTCGAGCCAGCCCAAAACTATGTACGCCCCTATGTTACATGATATTCTTTTGTCCGTTCAGAATAAAGAACACATTTATTTATTAAAAATTAATTTAATTTAATGTTTTATTTTTTTATTAATAATATTATTTTCATGTCATAATTTTTTAACAGCTCCAACCACCTCTTTTTGCCGAAGATTTAGATTCTTCTGGGTGAAAATGTACTACAGGCTTTTGTGATTAGTTAAAATAGTCTTTATATATATAATTTTTCGTTCTCTTCTCTTCTCTTATACAATACACATTTTAGAATTCACTTATTTGAATTCACCTAATTTTACTTTTAATTTTTATTTGATGTTTGTACATTTTTGAAATTTGACTAATTTAGAAAAATTTTACTTTCTATAAAAAGATTTAGGATATAAAGCATAAGTATTTTGGATATCTGTTGGTGACTAGAGATCATTTGGGGATAAAAACCATACAAGTTTTTGACGGGTCGATTTTGAGCAAGCGACGTCAAACCGACACACTTATCGTAAGTTGAAATTTGGCTCATCAGTGGCAAACCTTGATTAAAACCGGCGTAAACGACTCAATCCGCGATTTTTAAAAATTATAAATTAATAAAAACTAAAAAAAACTAAGGGGCCAGGGATCAATTTGTCCGTTGGTTTTCAGAAATATATATAAAAAACGTAGCTACTTCAAATCGAACCCAGATATTTATTATGACAATAGACATACCACTCGACTAGACATGCTTTCTTTGATAATATAACTTTTCTTGACTTTTTATTTATCTCTTAATTGCAATTTTGCACTTCATATACCGACTCAATTCCTCGGTTTCTATTAAAAAATAATAAAAAAATTGAGGGACCGCATCGGTTTTTTCTTTTAAAATTATTATTATTATTATTATTATTATTATTATTATTTACAGATTTTGCGTGAAAAAATCGATAAACAACCTACCAAGTCCGTAGTTTTTTTTTTTTTTAAAATTTAAAAATAAAAATAAAAATAGACAAGCTGGATCAATTTTGCTTTAGTTTATTATTATTTACAGATTTTTGCGTGAAAAAAATCGATAAACAACCTACCAAGTCCGTCGTTTTTTTTTTTTTTAAAATTTAAAATAAAAATAAAAAATAGACAAACTGGATCAATTTTGCTTTAGTTTTTTAGACCGATTTTTGTTTCTTCAATTTTAAGAATATTTTTAGCAGTAGGAGATGATTTTTGAATTAATAAATAAGATTGTACAATAAATCCAACAACCTTGATAGTTGTTGTGGGGTCTCAAATTAAAGAGCGAGGAGACCATGTTGTGTGAATAAGAAAACTTGAGAGTTTTTAAAAGGGTCAGTTGTAGTAAAAAAGTAAAATTTGTTTCCCTTTTCCTTGAATAAAAGACTCAAGAGTCACTTGTAGAGGAGGTGAAGTTGGCATTGACTCTCAGTGCAGCATGTGACGTGTATATCCTGCCCATTTCATGAAATTTTGCAGTTCATCAATTGAAGTATTCCACACATCATGTGTTAATTACAATACATATGTGATTGTTGACTCAGAAGATGTAGCCAAGTCTAAGGGATGTATTGCTTCATGGGGCAGAAATGCAAAGAGGGATTCAAAAGAGAATATTTTCTCCATGGGTTGAGAAGAGGATATTTTGGGTTATCAATCTTCAACTAAGATACTTTAATTTAAACTCTTATGGTTTAAGCAATATTTATAATTTAACATAAAAAAGAATTTTGTGATTTTTACTGTACTACAAAAGAAGAATTTATCTATTACTGTAATATTTAAGGTGGAATCACTGATAGTGCGACAAGTTGTTTCAACTGATTTTATGGGATTTGGTGCATGAGGTTCACGTATTATGCATCTCTATGTTTTGTTCGTGAAATAGAAAAAGTTCGTGAAACTGTAAATTACATTCCAAAAAGCTGCTACATAGCTCCGCTAGAGGGTAAGGTTAACAAGCTGCTACAAACTATGGGTCATACTAGTAATGTATTATGAGAGTTTGCAGGATTCGTTGTATTAAAGAAATTATATTTATAATAATAATAATCACATTTGATCGGAGCTGCAAATAGAACAAATATAATAAAACGAAAAATCAATTGAGATATTTAGTCACATCTTCTGTAGAACTTCATATGCATCAGTTGTAGGTGTAAATTCCTGATGACTGAAAATTTAGAAGCGATAGACTTGTGGCCGTAAAGTCCATATGGCTGGAAGTTTAAAAGTGACGATAAATCTAAAATTTGATGAAGCGCTTAAAGAAAAATAAAAAACTAAATAGGTAAATACCAATAAATTCAAATCAACTCTTCAGTCTTGTTGGTATACTGGTATTAATTCAATATTTGTTGAGAGGATTAGTATAAGCTCGTGTGGACTCAACAAGAAACATTTCAATACCAATTTTATCTGTTTCTTTTGCCCTCTGCAACAAGAGGAACAAATACAATAACCTTTTCCAATGGGCTTCTCAAGTTTGGGCTCAAGCATCAGCTTATTTAGGCCCGTTTATGTTTTAGCCGATGGCCCTGTATCTATTTGAGTCGACCCGCCCAGATCCACGTCAGCATTAGGGCACTAAACTTTACAAAAACCCCTACACACAGATCACGGTGAGTCGCCATTTCACCCGCCGCGAGCACAGAAAATCTCAAGTCAACCCTTCTCTCTTCTCACTTTGACAAAATTTCAAAGGTACACCAATATTACCTTAATGTACTCATATTGGTGATTTTCTTGCATATTATTATCAGATTTCGTTTCTGTTCTTTCTTCTACCTTTGGTGTTTTTGCTAGTGTTGCTTCGAATGCGATTTAAGTTGCTTTTATGTGCTGTTATGTTGGTGGGTCTTGCTTTTTGTTTTTTGTTTAAGATCTCTGCGTGTGTTTACTTTTATTCGTGCTAGACATGAAAAAAAATGGAAAATGATTGTTTGTTATAAGTATAATTCAGCTTATCCGAGTCATATATTTGACACAATTATGTGTTTTGTGATTACTTCATTCATTATATTGAGATGTCAGTAATGATAGAATTCTGCTTTCTGAGTTTGTTTTTGTTTAAGATTGAGCACTTGTTTCTTAAAGGGTTATGATTATTCATTGAAAATAGAAAAAAAAATTGTTAGACAAGCTGAAATGCACTGGGATCACTGATAATTAATTAGATCTACAGATGGAAAGAAATAACGAAATGTCTTGTCTTAAGAGATTATGTGGTCATAAGATCTAGCATAGAGCCATATATATTAGCTATTTGATGGTTCTGGTTTTGGTTCTGTTTGTGACTGTTGTGTCCAATTTGATGATCCTATGAACAATGACACCAGAACGGATCAAAAACCTCACAAAATGCAACTTCATCAGCTTCCCCGCAACTCCCTTCTAAATCTTTGGCTAAGTTTAGTAGTCTTTTCACCCTAAGGTAGCTAAAGATCAAGTATGCAGTTTAAATCCTAGTAAAGTTCCTTATATATTCGACGAAAATACAGCAAACTATTCAACAATTCAGATTGGAAACTAAGTCTTTTCAATTCAAACAAAAGAAAGAGCATAGTTCTCTCTGGATCTGAGTTAGTTCCCACAAACGAAACAAAATATGACAAAATCTATCAGATCCGTGAAAAAATAAACAACAATAAGAAAAATTATCAACTGAAAACAGATAAGTTGATTCTAAAAACTTTTCCGAATAAAATAGCAGATCATAGGAGAATATTTGAGAAACGTTAGAAATTGCATCGAGTATAAAGTAAAATCTAGGTTTTACCTGAGAGGAAATAGCTCGAATGATGACGATGAAGTGGAGAGAAGAAATGGAGCCCTTTCAAATAACTATTACTACAAGTAGCTAATTTATTTGCTTGTTTTTTAGGCCTAGATTATGTTGACGGGGACCACTTTCATGTCCGAATGGGCCAATCCACGATACAATCATGGGCCATTACTAGTGTACCAGTAATGAATTGAGATCTTTACACAAATAGCCTATCGAGTTCACTAGTAATGCTTTGTACTTGGTAAGAATTTCCAACCCACACAAGCACGGGTACTTCAATTAAAAGAGACCTTTGAGTCTTCTTTTCAAGAACAAGTGATTCGTGTTTTAAACTTTAGGTTAAAAAAACTCTTTTTGGATTAGTGATTAATAACATTTAACCCTATTTAGAAGTAAGACTTCAAAAGTTTTTTTAATTTATACAAGCCAATAGATATAAAATTCAAAAT